>JAIMZG010001549.1:0-66053 GCA_020466075.1 Colletotrichum coccodes
AGCGATTCGTAGCTGACGTAAGCAACGAATCGGCAACGCCAACAATAGCTTGCCGCCGCCTCCGCCGCTGGCGATAACTTCCCCTGAACACACACACACAGAATAGCAAGCAATACACCAACAACGAGTCGTATTGAGTGCCACGTGTCCCCTACGCGTATGGGTTAACAATAGCGCAACCTTGGCAGTTATACCAACAGTTTCATTCTTGAAAAGTTTTCATGAAGTCACACCTCGATAAAACTTGCATACAGAGCAAAGAACCAGAAGTAAAGGCGTGCACCAGGACGATGACTGAGAGAAAGGTTGACCGAGTTACCGTGGCTTTGTCATGCAACAGTCATTGTAGATATACTAACCCAGTGACTACACCACACTGAGTCGTAGTTTAGCACCTGGATCGTGTGACTGAGCGGGCATTGAGGCTAGGATAGTCCCAGCTCCCACGTGCTGGGCCAAAAAATAGGACAAACTAGCTTTACTAGACACTTCGCCTCGAAAACCAGATAGAGACTGACAACTGCGTACAATTGGCGTTTTATTCGCTCTTGCCTAACTTTTATAATTCCAAATTCACTTCTGTAAAAGGCCCTTACCTTTTGTGAAAGAAAAACAGAAAGGAAAGCCAACAGTTGTTTTCCTCTTGTGGCCACGCAATATTCAACCTCTTCCCTCTTCACCCAACCTCCTCAGCCCTCATAGGTGCTGCTTTTCAAATACCCTCATACTCTTCAAAATCACCGTCAGTGCTCCTCGACGCTGTTCGCGGCTTCAGCTCCCGTCTAACGAAGCTTTTCGCAGATCTGCCCAACACTGTACGCGACTTACTCTCACTCCCTAACGCATCTTTGCGACTTTCTGCGACGCGGCTTCCGATTGTCTCGTCAATTTTTACGACCCCTTCGCTCACCACCTCGTTCTTTTCTTCAACTCTATCCTCGGTCACTATCCCGTGCTACCTATCGCAACATTCCCTCAACCTACCAAGATGTTGACGCCAACTGCCATGCGTGATCTCCCCCTGGAAATCTGTGGGGAGATTGCAAAGGAACTCTGCTCTCATTGCAATCACGTTGACATGGCCCCGGCTCATGTGTACGCCTACAGCCGATCCAAGGCTGACCTTTACAACCTCTGCCTGGTCAGCAAAAAGTGGCGTGCCGCCGCGGCACCTGCTCTCTACCATGCGTATAACTCGACCTCGATCAAATCACCCCTCCCTTTCCTTCGAACGCTGATCCAGCACCCCGACCTCGCTGCACACGTCCAAAGCGTCTTTCTCACATCGTACTTGCGACACTGCACGATGGAGGGTTCGGCTTCCTTCAAGGACGTCATCGGCGAGAAAGTCGTCGCTCTAGGACTCAATCATGCAGAGTATACGGGGTGTTGGGACGCCTCAAACTTGTTAGGCACCATAGGAGATGACCTCGGTTACTTCTTGGAGGAAATGATCCTCCTTCATATTCCGAACATCGTCTCGTTTACTTTGATGGACCGACCGGATGTCAAAGCAGTCGAAGACGCTTTCAAGTACCTCACCATCGCCTCTCAGAATCCTCAGCAGTGGCACGGCATGGAGCGCCTGCGCTATGTAGCGGTCCAAGTGGGCGTCAATTCAAGCAGCGAGGAACAACTATACATCGCCTACTTCACGAGCCTTGCCCTTCTTGCGCCGAACGTGCAGAGTCTCTACATCCGCGAAATATTTCATTCTCGAGCGTCTCTCAGGGTTGGCCGGCATATTGCCAAACCCCCTGTGCATACGTCTGTTCCACCTCCCGTGGCGGCCTTTCTCGCAAATATCAAGTCCTTGAAGATCTCCAGCCATCCACGATTCAGAAACTCCAACAGGCTCTTCGGACAACTTATCCGACACTGCGAGGGTGTCGAAGAGGTCCAGTACAGCCCGGGCTGTATGGATGCTTCCTCGGCCGTGCAGATAATGCGGCCCCTGGCACCGACCCTAAAGCGCCTGCGCCTCAGCCTGGACGCCTTCCCAGGCAACAGAACCATCTGGGATGGTTTCAACAACCACTCTGCCGCGGCATTTAAAACTATCGCGGGCTTCACTTCTCTCGAGGTGCTACGCTTCGATTGTACTGGTCGCTGTCCCAACGAACTGCCCGTCAGCGCCCATAGACCCGATATGACGGCGCCGCTCATGCGAGCCCTACCAAAGTCCCTGCGCGTCCTCTTCCTGTCTGGCTGTGAGTGGGCCTACCTCGTCAATGGAGTCTCGCAGCTTAGAGACCTGGTTAAAGACGGCATGCTTCCGAACTTCCGCACATTCCACGTGGCATGCAATAGTCTGCTTTCGGACCAACCCTTCACCAGGACCTTTGCGGAGCTTGGCATCGACATGAAGATCTACCAGCATCGAGTCTGGGCCCGTGAGGAGCATGCTGCTGTAGAGGGGGAGGGATGGATGAATTAGATCAGCACGTGATAACAGGCAGGTTCGTACTTAGCTGAACATCACGCATACAACCTGATGGATGATGAAGGTGGAGATCCATGGAGGGCTCAGGGATACAGAAATGATCGCTTCATAATAGGCTTCGCAATAGAAAAATTCCACGATTTTGTGTTGCGAGACCCAGCAGTATGTTATCGAGGGTGACATATGGGTATTAAGGCTTAGGGTTCCGCGCAACTCAGCTCTAAAGGGCGCGTTGCTTACGATTGTCCCCGATCACCAGTATTCTTCTCTAGAAATATACAAACCTTCGTCTCCAACCTCGAGGGCCCATTAAAGAGCCTGGTACACATGGCTTAAAACCAAAGTGAGAGTACAACTTGGAATAGTTTCATCGCTTGTCTCGCATTGTAAGGTGTACTTCGTGCGAGGCGAACAGCTCATCAATGCTCGACCTACGCATAAAGTCCAAGCCACCCCGGACATTATAGCTCTTCAACTAATTCGGCGGCCGCAATATATAGAGACGGTCAGGATTCCGCGTCTCCCGCTTTTGTTATCCAACATGGCATTGCTCCTTGCACATCTCAAGTCTACACATGCGAACGCTGGCGCGATTGAACCAAAACAGGACGACGGATTTATCGGAGCATGCGGCGGCCACTCGTTTTCACCCGGAAGATGCTGACAGGTCTTGAAACCAAGGACCATGGAAACGGGTGGAAGGATGTCATCTTCCAGCTTAGGACGTAGATACATCGGCTTGGGAATGCAGACATCGCAGTATTTGTACCGGTAGCTATACAGATAAGGAACTCACGGATGTCAAGGGTTGGGGACGACTTGCTCTCAAGTCAAGCAGTACACACATGAACGGGATCGTAACGCGTCCAGAGCCAGCGAGGTAGCGGTTCAGGATGGTGAACCAGTTTTGGATCGAGCATCTAGGCAGCGCCGAAAGAACAAGGAAAAGTGTAGGAAAGACGTGTATCTGAACCAAAGGTTGGAGCATTCCGGAAACTGAGTTACTAACATGCCAAAATCACTACTAATGACTCTCTTGGCTTCCAAAGTGATGATTAAAGTATTATATCTTTTTTCAACATCGTCTCGTGAGTACAGGTATCTCAATCCGTATCCGTTTCATCGCCAGTCTTTTATGTACAACACTCCTCGACTCGTTTAGAAGGCAGCGAGAGCACCAAGGGCAAGCATGCCGAACGCGCCCATGGAGCCCATGGCAGCAGCGGCCGCGGGCGCAGCAGTGGTAGTGACGCCACCGGTGGCGGCAGTGCCGGTGGCGGCGGCAGTAGGGGTGGCGGTGACAGAGGCGGAGGCGGAGGCGCCGGAAGCGGCAGCGGATGCGGAGGCTGAAGCGGAAGCCGAGGCGGAGGCGGCGGCCGAGGAGAGAGAAGCAATGGCGGAAGAGACGACGGCTGAGGCGGAGGCGGAGGCAGACTCGACGGGAGGAGCGGAGGCGCCGCTAGTGACCTCGCGGCAGAACTTGGCAGCGGCAGGGAGGAGCTCGCCTATTGGGTGATTGTGAGTGATATGAGCCTATGGGATGCCTGAAGGGCAGAGCAAGAAGGAAACGGGTCAGAGTCGGAGAGAGACGAGATGGACATACCAGTGGCGACGTCGCTGCTGCAAGCCTGGAGGACGCAAGAGACACCGACGGTGTAGATGTTTCGGTAGTTGGTGGCCTCGCAGATGCAGGCCGAGTCGTCGATGCTGCTGCACTTGGTGCCGTCCTTGACGGCCTGGGTAAGGCACTCAACGGAGCACTTGGGGATGACGTCGGTGAACTTCTGCTGGGCGACGGCCAGGCCGGCGGTGGCCAGGAGGACGTAGGAGTACTTCATGATGGATGGTCGAAAAGTCGATGGTCTCGATAGACGTTTTTTTGACAGGTTTCACGACGAAATGAGCGGTATGCAGAAAAGGAAGGAGGTTCACCCAGCGCTCGCGCCGGGGCGTTGGAGAGTATTATAAGTCCATAGACGTGGCTGGCGGTCCAGGGGTCCAACGCGGTGGTCCGGAAAAGGAGTCAAGCTCTTGCATACGGCGCCGTAATCGAAGCGGCGAGAACCCCCCTCTCTGTTACCAACTGAGCGCGAGAAGGGCAACAAACTCGTGTAGGGTGGCTCTGCGGTGCATCTGCAGCCTAGGATGGTTAGATGGTCCGGCCAGCCGGGCAGGGGGTCTGCAGGCCACGCCGAATCTGGCTACTCGGTTAGACTCTGTCACTTGATTCGAGCACTCGTCCAGGGTTTTTTGAACGGTGCTGTGGGGAGGAAAACGTCGATTGAGGTACGGGTGAGGGCGGTGATTGGTTGGGAATCGTGATTAGATTGATAATGGTCTGAGGAAGGGGCCGATGGGCGCATGGGAACGGGTTCTGTAGGTTATCTGATGGATCAGATAAGATTGGATGGCGTTGGATCAACAGCGACAAGTTTTCAGCTGTCGCCCTGGCGCCTCGAATCACATCCAGCTACCCCTGTTCCTCCATGGGGTTCCCTGCCTCTATCGGCTACTCTTCCGACAGAATGAGCTCTTTTCGATGTTGGGCGTGTTGGTCCGTTAATGCCAAGGGTTCAGGAACTTTTGCTTTGCCCGAGGTTGTTGTTGGTGGAGGATGGCCACGTGAAGAGGGAGCATTTCGCCAGAACGGTCGGGGTATCTCGTCAGGACCAAGACCCAAGCATGCTTTTATGGTCACATCTCACGCTCCTTTAGCATATTCATGAGATGGGCAGGTACGAAGGAAACTGGTCGTAGTCAGTCACTTCTCCCATTAGGAATGTTGCTTTCACCCGAGCTTCAGCACAAAGCGGCTGTTACGCAAATCCCAAATCCAGACACGTGGAGGGCGGCATAAAGTCCGGAATCTTCGGCGTTCGGTGACAACAACATGCCAATAAAGCGGAGACTTGACATGGGTAATGGTTCTGCTGGGATTTAGGCTTGTCAGTGTCAGAAACTCCAGTCGGGTCAGTCAACTAGATGCAGTTGCTTAGACAGCACCTGATAGATAGAGACATTACTGGAAGAAGACACTGAATGAACCTTCTCGGAAGCCCAGTGAACTAATTGCATACCAGACATGGCCATTGTAGCATGCTGCTTCTGCTGCTGTTGCGGATGTAATCATGAATTCGGGTTCCGTGTGCTTGTTGGGTAATGTCGATGGGAATAGATAGTGATTTAGGCCCGCGGGATATTTGACACGGTGGGTGACCAAGCCGAGCTGAGCGGTGGTGTGGTATTGGCACTGGTGGGTGGTCAGATGAATGTCCGTCGTGAGGGCAGCCGGAAGGGAGAAAAATGCGAGCATGCGCGCTGCGCCCGAGTGGCTTGGCCGAGCATCGATGTGGGTGTGGCTAGTGTCCGCAATGTGGCTGGACGGGTGGCTCGTTGACGCAAGCAGGCACCAGCCACATAACGGAGCATATCCCGGCGTTGCCTGATTTTACCACTCCGGGCTTTTCCGTCCCGTCGAGCCGGCGATTGGCACGTAATTACCGCGGTACGTATCTTGACGAAGCGGCCGATAGCGCATTGTGCCATTGACGAAAGAGAGAGTCACAGTAGTGGAGCCGGTTTCCCTGCCCGCGCGAAGAATTGGGACCCCGCCAAAGCAAAACCTGCCCCTCCATGGGAATTTTTAAACCCCGCGTCTTTCCCTTCTGACTGTTTTTGTGAGATTATCGCAGACCGACGTTGCGATCGCAGCAACCCGTACTTTGGACAATTCGCTTGCAAGACACTTGTTGCTATACAAACAAACACACACTCCGAGACGCCATGGCTACGATTGACATCGTTCTCGGCGCCCAGTGGGGGTAAGCTGTCAATCTTCCCGCAGCCCAACTCCCTGCCTTTGCTCTACCTACTCTACCTGCTCTACCTACCTGCTCTACCTTTTTCCTCTGTCGTCTCTCCCCCTCCTCTCTCTGTCTGCCGTTTTCTTGCGCCGTCTCCCCTCCAATTATCCCAGCCGGCAGGGCTGCCCACTTCGAGGAGAACTCCAGGGCATACATATATGGCTCGTGTGTGTGTGTGTGTGCCCGGAGAGATCGCGTCTAGGCGACGCGCTGCCCTGCTGCGCCAATTGCGACAGCATCATGGACTAACACATCGCGCAACAACAGTGACGAGGGCAAGGGAAAGCTGGTTGACGTGTAAGCTCTCCCTCGTGCCCTCAGTCTCGTCCCATGACCCTCTAACCCCCGGATGCAGCCTCGGACAAGACGCGCAGATTTGCGCCAGAGCTCAGGTTGGGACTTCGGTACCTTCTGGTTAATCAATGGCATGCTGATGGCCCTAGGGCGGACACAATGGTAGGAGTCACTCCAACTCCTGAAGACCAACCCGACGTATTCTAACCCGACTGCTTCCAGCCGGTCACACTGTCATCGTCGATGGTGTCAGCTACGACTTCCGTAAGTCATCGTCTTCCCCCCGCGTCACGTCACCCCTCTCGTGCTGACGTTTGCTTTGCCCCAGACCTCCTCCCCTCCGGTCTCCTGCACTCCAAGTGCATAAGCCTCATCGGATCCGGCGCCGTCGTCCACGTCCCGACCTTCTTCAAGGAGATGGCCGACCTCGAGGCCAAGGGCCTGAAGAACATCCGCGACCGTCTCCTGGTGTCTGACCGATGCCACATCATCACCGACTGCCACATCCAGGTCGACGGTTTGGAGGAGCAGGAGCTTGGCGGCAACAGCATCGGAACCACCAAGCGCGGCATCGGCCCAACCTACAGCACCATGGCCGCCCGCAACGGCATCACCATCAGCGAGATGTTCGACGAGGAGCTCTTCGAGCGCAAGCTTCGCCAGCTCGCCCAGGGCTTCAAGAAGCGCTTCGGTGACCTCCTCGTCTACGACGTCGAGGACGAGATCAAGCGCTTCAAGCAGTACAGAGAAGACCTTCGCGTATGTTCGCTCGATGGCGCTCCAGTTGACCCGTCGCTAACACGCGTCTGCAGACTTTTGTTGTCGACGCTGTCCCCATCATCGCAGATGCTCAAAGGAACGGCAACAAGATCCTCGTCGAGGGTGCCCAGGCTGTCATGCTTGATCTGAGTATGTGGACACGACGATCCGACGCGCGGGGGACCCTGCTGACTCTTTGACAGACTTCGGAACCTACCCCTACGTCACATCATCCAACACTGGCCTCGGCGGTGTTTTCACTGGTGTAAGTTTACATTCCCGTGTCAGTGGGCCTGCTTCTGACGCGTGACAGCTCGGCCTGAACCCCAAGAAGATCAACACCATCGTCGGTGTCGTCAAGAGCTACACGACCCGCGTCGGTGGCGGCGGTTTCCCCACGGAACTGCTCAACGAGACGGGAGAGAAGCTCCAGAAGATTGGCCACGAGATCGGTGTCTCCACCGGCCGCTCCCGCAGATGCGGCTGGCTTGACCTGGTCGTCGTCAAGTACTCGACGGACCTGAACCACTACACTGCGCTGAACTTGACCAAGCTCGACATCCTTGACACCTTCCCCACCATCAAGGTCGCTGTCGCTTACAAGAACAAGCACACCGGCGAGAAGTTCGCTTCTTTCCCTGCCGACCTCAGGGCCCTCGAGGATGCCGAGGTCGTGTACGAGGAGCTCGAGGGCTGGAACACGCCCACCACCGGCGCCAAGACGTACTACGACCTGCCCAAGCAGGCTCGCACATACGTCGAGTTCATTGAGAAGTTTGTCGGCGTCAAGGTTGTCTGGATCGGCACTGGCCCCAAGAGGGAGGACCTCATCTTCCGTGGATACTAGGGCTCCAATTCCTGTCGGCATGAGACGAGGACGACCGCAGTCGGTCACGTTGGAAGATGAGCCACGAAGTCTCAATGAAATTATCGATAGAATCTCGATGCAAACCCGAAAACAATAGACCGCATACAAGAAACTATCTTCCTCTTCGATGCTCAATGTTTGAACTACCTCACGCGGACTCGACATGCATGGCTCCGCCCTTGCTTCCTTCACCAGTTTGAGCACCGACAGCGTAGATCCTATTCTCGTGACCAAACATCGTCATTGCGAACCCACGAATGACTCTTTGCTCCACGCAGAGAAACTCTGGGGCAGCCATTAAGACTCACCACGCGCGGGGCCGAGGAAATCGGGACTCCAAGGAACCCCCGACATCGGGAGGGGCTAAGGCGCCTAGCGTTCCCCGGAAGCCACCGAAGAACAGGCTAGTAAAATTTTCAAATTGGCGCCAAATCCGACCGACATCATTGGTCAAGGGCGAACTCTCAGATCCAGGTCAAAGCATGCCCGAGTCAATCCAGATTGCACGCTTTTCTGGCCGGCCAATATGAAACGTAACTCGACCACCTCGCAACACAGACGGGCACTTCAAGTGTTCTGAATTGTCTGGCCGGTTGGCCCAATGGCAAGGCGTCTGACTACGATATACCGTGGAATCAGGAGATTGTGGGTTCGACCCCCATGCTGGTCAAATTCTTTTGCTAGTTTTCGCTTTTGTCACTCGGATGTAAGTACTATCACAGAATTCTTTTTCCCCAAGGCTTCGAAAATCAGTCTCTCCACCTTTCGCTTCTTGGTTCTTGTTTCTTTTGTTCTGTCTGCATACACTTATACCCAATTGCCTCCATGTATTAAAGGTGTAAATGCCAGTCCTGGACAGTGCCCAAACTCAACCAGATTCGCTTGAACTTTGCTATAGCAACGCAGCATCGGTCTGTGCTGCGGGGACGCTGGACCTTGAATCATCTTCAGACACTGAGAAGTCGACGAAGTTGACCTCGACAGCCTCACTCTCCACCACCGACGTCCGGGCAAATATGCCATAGATGGGCCCGGTGAAGTCCCGCGCGTCCAGCTCCTTGACATGAACCACCCCGAGCTGCGTCCAAACCCGACCACTAACGCCGTCGCCCTCCCCACTTGCAGAGTCAGGCCCGTCTGGGTACTCAACTCTGGCGTGAAAGCTCCATTCCGTACGCGATGCCTGAATCCTGAACTCAATTGCCCGCGCCTCTGGGGTCACCGAAATCTTTGTCGGTGATATCCGGTCTAGACGAGTCGCCGAGTTGACAGCATGGCAGGTGATTACCTGAGCGTCGGTGTCGTATATGATCGACACGTGCCGGATGGTATCTCTGTACATCGCCAGTCCTGTTCGGATAGATCTCCTCGTGCTCAGGTTGTCGTTCATCTCGAGGCGGGCCGTGGCATGATCTGTCAGCGATCTTTGTCTCCGGCCAAGAAAGGTGCAAGTATCCGCTGGATGCGAAAAGTCGGTGCGACTTGGAAGAAGCGTGATCTTGGTCTCGTTGCCTGGCTGGAGTCGATACTTGGAGGGGTCGACATCTCTGATGTAGACGTTTACGACCCCAGGTGGTGCTTTAGAAGTTGTCGCGCCCGTCGCCTGTCTCTCTGCCGGCTTCCTTTCAAACCCCCTTCTTGGTTGTGATATCTGCGGCCATCCTTCCTTAGGCCACTCAACCGGTGTAAGAAAGCTCTCCCTCCCCAACGCCGCGCACCCCTCGTCGCTCCTCACACCAGAACCGCGGCCCACCATTGTCCCTGGGCATCCTGAAACAGCTCGCCATGCCCGACGTTCTGGATGTACTCGTCCTTGCCGTCGGCGGTCATGACCGGGTTCCCTTCGTAGCTCTCGTACGGGCCCCAGATGTCCCTCGACCGCGCGATCGAGAGCAAATGGTGCTCAAACGTCCCCCCCTCGGCGACGAGCAGGTAATACCACCCGTCGACCTTGTAAACATGCGGGCCCTCGGTGTCGTATTGCGCATACCCACCCCACACCTCCCTCTGCTCCGACAGCTGCTTTCCGGTCTCGACGTCGATCTCGACCTGCTTGATCGTGCAGCTGGGCTGGCGCGAGCGGTCCATGACGAAACACCCCTGGAAGTAGGCTCTGTCGTCGTCGTCGAAGAATAAGCTGGGGTCGATACCGTGGAAGTCCACCGGGACCGGGTCGCTCCAGTTCCCCGCCCAGATGTCCGAGGTGTGGATGAGAAAGTTTTGGAGGTCGGAGGTACCGTTGGAAGAGCCGCAGTTCGTGCAGACGATGTAGAACCTGTTATTATGGTGGCGTATAGTGGCGGCGAAAAGGCCGCCTGTTGCGATCATCACCTCGCCCGTGTCTAGGGCCATGACGTTTGTCTGCGAGGTGGCGAGGGAGAGTTGTGAGGGGCGGTCAATTGCATTGCCTTGGATGGGAATCAGTTCCAACAGTGACTCGGAACGCGAGCTCGGGGCATCTGTCTGACGTACCGATGTGAGTCCAAGACTGCAGGTCCCGGGACGCATAGATTGGTAAGCCGGGGAAGACATGAAATGACGATGTGACGAGGAAAAAGGTGTCGCCAACCAGGACCACTGAGGGATCGGGCGCGAAGCCCGGTATGATCGGGTTCTGAAAACATTGCAGTACGGCCATCCTCACCGCGGGGGGCAAATTCACCATAGGATGAATTTCGGATTGGAGGGCGGTCTCACAATCCGGATTCGAGGAGATCTCGGTCCTTAAAAGCTGAGACCAATGTCCCGGCCAATTCCCCGCCCCCCGCACCGGGCTTCGGGCCACCCCTGATCGGGCCCACTGCCGTAATTCGCCGCGGAGAATTAGGACGTATCAGAGGCGCCCCGGCTTGTGCAGCTGGTCTAGATGTCATTTTCCCGAGTGGGTAGGGTCTTGTTCAGATCTGTAGCTAACTTCACGAAAATGAGAGGAGTTGGTGATCTTGCTGCTCCGTCGTGGACAATTTTCGCCCGCACTCGACTAACATGATAGCGTCTTACTGGAGAGCCCATGGCACACTTTCAGCATCTGCGAGATATTGGATGATTACGGAATATTCATTAATATATATCTAGATATAGTTCTCTGACTGAACAGTCCCTCTGTGGCCGACTATGTCATAACGCGGTAGACGGGATACTCATCGCCCACGCTGACCGCAAGAACGTTGAAAGTAGCATAAGAGTCGATGCCCTCCGGCTCAAGCGTGACAAACGCATGCGCGGCGTTCTTTTGTCTGGTGCTGACCCAGAACCCCCCGGCCGGGATGCGAACCTCCTTCCTCACTGTCTCCGTCGTCACCGTCGTCCGCGCCACGCCCTCGTACTTCGTCCTCGCGACCGCGGCCCCGGTGATGTTGAAGGCCTCGACCTCGCCGCGGAAGTCGAACTGCAGCGTCTGCACATCCAACCCGGCAACGCGGAGACGCTCGGCCACGTCAGCCCACGCACGCGAGAAGACGTACGCCTCCGGCCGGGACCGGGTGAGGTTCGCCACGACCGGCGTCGTGTTGAGGAACTGCACGGGCACGTCGACGAGCTCTCCCGTCGTCGCCTCGATGAACTGCCACGAGATGTTGGTCGGCCGGGCCGACTCGGTGACGACGATGTCCTCGTTGCTGGCTATGAACTTTGCGCGCGCGCCCTCGACCGTCGCGTACACCTCGTCGGCCCGGTCGGCGGCCGTCTGCACGATCGTCTCGACCATCGTCAGGCCGGACGCGACGCGGCGCTGCCAATGCTGGTCCGCCAGCCCGATGCCGCGCGTCTCGGTGAGGAACATGATTGCCTGGCTCAGCGCCACGGAGCTGTCGCCGATTTTGGCGTCGCCGGTGGTCTCCTCCAGGACGAGGTCATCGGTGCCCGAAGGACCGGTGACGTAGGCGCCCCATCGCAGGCCCCGGCGCTCCATGGCGGCGGCGATGGCGTTCGCGAACACGGCCTCGGACATGTTTCGAATGTCGGCGTGGATGTTGGCGTTCTTCATGGCCGAGAACTGCCCATCCTGCGCATCGACCCACTGCTCGTTGGCGCCGTAGGGGTTCGTCGGGCTGTACTCGTGGCAATCCACGCCCACGTGCGGCGCGAAGCCCATGACGAGCTTCTTGATGTCGCGGGTCTGCTGCCTCGCAAGCTTCGTATGGTCGCGGTTCGGGTCGAAGTTGGTCGCGAAGTAACGCTGGAAGTAGGCGACGCCGTCGGGGTTGTACCGCGGCAGCACCATTATGTCGACCTTGTCAAGTATCGACGCCGCCCAGGTGGCGTTGGCGTCGAACTTCCCCAGTAGCGCGAGGAGGGCCTGGTCGCCGGCAGGCTCGTTGCCGTGAACGCCGCCTTGCATCCAGATCCGTACCTTGGCCGGCGCGCTGGCGTTGGCGTGAGCCTCCAGGCCGCCGGAGGCGAGGATGCGCTTCGAGGTGGAGAGGTAGACGTAGGGGATGGATCGGCCTTCTTCGGATTGGAAGTCGGGGTTGTGGTACGTCATCCATTCGTTCCGCGCGGCGAGCGTGCGAAGGAAGTAGTCTGCTAGTCGTCAGTCACTGAGTCGACGACTCGTCCGGGTCGAGCGAGAGCTTCGACTGAGACTTACCGAGGGTCGCTTCGTCCGTCGGGCCGCTGGTGCCATTGGCAAAGGTGCTCGGCACGCTCTCCAGGTCCGCGAACGCGGGCGAATGCAGTTCGACATCTTGGACTTCGGGGAAGTTGGCGGCGACCGCCTCGCTGTCCGGAACGACTTTGGGCTGGTTGCTGGCGTAGGTGAGCTGCGCGGCGGAGAGGCCTGCGCGAAGCAGGGCCAGAGCTGCGATTCCCTGGAAACGCATCGTCGTGATCGTCACGGACTTGACTCCGGCTTCTCAATCAAGTGACGAGGGTGAAGACGAAGGTGATCGGGGCAGTTGCGCGCACAGCGAGTTCTATGAGAAGGGCTCTCGTGGGATTTTAAACCTTCCCGGCATCTCTCGGCCTCCCCGCCGGGCGCGATAGTGGTTGCCAAGGCCTCATTTTACCCTGCCCCGACGCCTGAAAACGTCATGATATCCTTATTCGCAGGCGTGGTGTTACGCGGTAGTCACGGTACTTCTCTTGGGGCTATACGGGAATAGGAATGTGTTCATCTGCAGTGTGGAGAGAGGGCCCCTCATTCTGTGGGGTTGGAGAGTGGGAGAGTCTTGGAATGGCCTCTAAGAAATGTCCGGGCCTTCCAGCGACATCGCTTGCCAAGACGTGTTATCTCGCCAAGACGCAAAAGGGCCCAGGCCGCGGGGCAGAAGAGCAATTCGTTGATTTGGCTTGTCAACTGTATTTGCTAAGTGGCCGGTCGAGCACCAGATGGTGGTTTGGATCAATATTGGTTCTCTCAAGAGTTTTGAGGCATGGAGCCGAGAAGCATAGTTCGTTTTGTTGAGTTTATTCTAGGGCCTCGACACTGGTGAATATATTGATAAGGTGACTAGCGGACCGTATGAGGACTGGTGTGATATCAATATTGGAGGCCATGAGCCATGTCGCATTACAGATGAGTCTACAGAGGAGCAGATGGATGCTGTGCGCCTCTATGGGCATCCTCTGCCCGTTGCCGATCTGACCAAAGGAATCGCTTGAGGGCTCTCGCACAAAAAGGGCGGAAGAGAAATGTCAGTGCTCTAAAACTCATCCACCCGGCTTTCCAAATTTGCATAAGCGTCTCCATGACTTGAAATCGTCACGCACAGAGCTGTCAAACCAGACGTTCGCCTGTAAACTTGTCGTGCTAGCTATGCCAGTCTCTGAGCGTACAACCCATATAATTGAGCGTACACCCATATAATGGCACAGATGAATCGGCTATCTTTTCCAGCAACCCAGAGGTTTTCAACGTTGCCAGATTCAAGTTTTGAGTTCCGGGATTTCTGTTGAAGGCGAGTAACTCTGACAACATTGGCTTTGACATGTGAACGTCGGCTTTGATGGCGAGTTGTGAAAAGTTCAGAGCAACTGCTGCAATGTTAAGCGGCCTAAATACATAATTCGGCGACTCCCAGAACACTAAGCTGAACATAGCATCGTTATTATTGCTGGCATGATAGCGATTTCAACTTCATCATCGACCGAAGTCCTGTCTATGTGGGCTGGTTTGAGGTCAGCTCAACAAAGCAATAGAAAAAGACACAAAACCATATCGACCGACCATTATGACTTTTGATAAGAGTAGCGCGGCCCTAATGAACTGAGGATCTTCAGCTCGCGTGGCTTGATGTAAAATGGCTCTGTTGCGTCAAAATAGTCGTTGTAGTAATCCTTTGTCATTTGGTGCTGGACAATTATCGGGAAAAGTCAGCCAGGGGCCATGACCTTACTGATCGAACATCTCACCTTTAATATCCAATCCACAGGCTCAGACCTAGCGGCATCGTTAGTCATATACACCAGGTATTACGCGCGTATATGTTCTGCAACTTGACATACCACTTCTCAATCCACGTGATCGTACCCGGAGAATCGTGAATCTGATACATCTCGAAGTACATCAGCTCGGACTCTTTCTTCATCTTTTCGATGGTCGGCTCCGAAGCTTCCAGGAACCTGGCAACATCTCGGGGGTCCACGTGGACGGTGACATGGAAGACAGTCGCCATGTCTTGCTGTGATGTGCTGGATATTGTGACGTTTCAATTGGTGAATGTGTGCTGAGCCTTCGTTAAACCCAAGAAGCTCTGATCTCGGGGGGCACAGTTCTTTTGTAGTCCGCAACAACATTCTCCCCGCATGTCCGACCGGCCAAGTCCGGCGGTAGCTCACATGGTGAAACGTCTGATGTCTGACCGACATTGTGGCTCTTTGCTGCCGAACAGTCCCATCACTGTGGCTTGTGCACTGCATATAAACTAACCCAATATAATTTACATCAACTTTGGGAATGATGAATTTGAACTACGGACACTCGGTTCAGAGACGTCACAGTTCTGTTCAGTTTCCTTCAATTATCGCATTTCAGTTGGCTAACGATTCCACTTACCGATTTGGATACCTGAAGCATATCCAGGCACAATTGGCGAGAAGCACGCAATCTACATGCTACCACTTTTCAATTGCTACTTGTCTAGTAATGTAAGGTACTGTCATCATCGTTAAGGGTGTGTTAGGCACCATTGCGGGGCCGTGATGAACTTGTTGGCAAGGCTTCAGAGACCTGTTTGAATTCAGCCGGGTGACTGTTTGTATGTTTACGTTTTGCCGGTTTGAACAATAGATACACGCGAAGATTGGGCTCGCTGCTCTAGCTACGTTGTACCTTTGTATCATTAGCAATAGTATGAATGCATAAATATGCATTGCAGGTGGTGGCTTGTTGGGGACAGGCGCCATGGCCAGGTGATCGAGATAGTATCAGCTACAGACGACTAGCAGCCAGGGCCACCGGACTGACGCCTCCCAACAGAGCAAACTTCAGGTAGTCCACAGCCTATCACAACCGGCCCCTTCATTATATAACCCCCCGATCTTTAGAATGCCATAGCGAGGAATTGAGAAACTCCGTGGAGAGGTCGAGTGAGAAATGAGAGATTGGAGTTATGGGAGGTCTCAAGTTCGATACAACCGTCTCAGCCACTCGGCATTTCTCCTGCGTATATTACCGTTGAGAGATTCTGAGTGGACAGCGCCGGCGTTTTTCGCTAGGTTGCATCACGCCCGGGACAAGGCTAGAGACCTTTCTTTTCTATTCAAGAGTCTAATCATACGGCTATTGGCACGAAGGCGTCGGGTTATAAGATGGTTGAAGCGAGCATGCATGGCTATTCCAGAGTTAACTTAACATCCTCCAGAGGAAGCGCGCCCCCTTAGAAGTGCTTGCTCCGCCCACTCGGTAGCTTGTACGCAATGCCGTTTCCCCATTCTATACAGAAAACACTGTAGCATTCTACTTAGCGAACACAGCTGGATCACTCCGATCTCGTAGCCCGTTTATATATTTGTCGCCTTCTCTTTTCCTCCTATCCGGCCGGCACGTTTATAAGTCCTCCTTGTGATGCATGCTATGAAAGCCGCTTGCTAATGCAGGCTCGAAGCTGTTGGTTTCTAACATTTGCGACAGAAAACGATAGTAACATTGTTGATTTCCCCCAGCTTGTGTGCTTTTACCAAGTTGCTGCTGATTGTATCAATGTTTACGCCTGTATTCCTAATGCTCCAGAGAGTCTGACCAGGACAATGCCATCTGTAGGCGAAGTAATGACTGGGTAGTCCAAAAATCTCGAAAGGTATATGAACGACCAAGGTACAGGCGGCTGAAACTATTTGCCCAATTCCAATATGAACCTGGTAAACACCCTATTAAATCCATATGTCGTATCGAGGAAGATGATTTTCCCATTGAACTAGGGATCCCGTTCGTGGTTTCCCGCGAGGGCCTCGTCGAGTCAGTCGCTTGTCTGTAATTCGGTCTACTTCGTAGTGTTGGTAAGGTTCTGCCAATTGTGATTTATCATCCTCATTCTCGTCAACTTCTACGGGCTTACGGTTTGTTTCTATAGGGTTGAGTGGATTCGATTTGGATGGTTCGGCCAGCGAGAGGTGGGTGATTAACATCAATGGGTGGATCTGCGTGGTCATCAATATGTCCAATTTGTAGACCATTTTACCTCCTCATCCTACATTTTGAGTGGCCCCATTTGGCCAGAGGCTTTAAAGGCAATCGTGACCAAGTGCTTCAGCAGTGGTACCCTCAACCGGCAGATCTCACTTCCGTTGCTGAAATGCTCGATATCCCGTTCAACCGTGACGGAATGATTGCACTTGTCGTCAGCAGTGACCATATTGGAGTCACTTATGCTCCTCACTCTATCTATAATGCCATGCCTTTGGCCAAGGGACTGTACTTGTCTATTGTTGAGCAGCCGGACAACAAGAGAAATATCATTGTTGAAACCTATGGCCCAGCCATTGACGTGATGTAGATCGAAATGATAATATTTCTTCTGGCTGTAAACCAGAAATGCTTCCGCGAACCCTATCATGATGTGGCTCAGTGGGTTACCATTCCCAACCGCCTCGAAGCCATAGCCAAGGTTAAGGCGACGCCCGACTCGGAACTAACTTAAGACCTGCTGTACCTCAGCCGCGAGCCTGCCGTTGTTATGTCTGAGAGTATGACCGGCATCAGATAAACGAACCCAGCATTGAGTCCCCATCTAGTTAAACAAAGAAAGACCAAATGTGCAGAACGTAACGACTCGACAATCGAAGATTGAATCATGATCGATGGAATGATGGTTTGAGCAGAACATGGAAATAGGAGTAAAAGGTTTAGGGCGGTCATTTGTTTTGTAGTTGCGTTCATTTGTCAATTGCTTGTCAGGAGGTAGAATTCTCTGCTTTCGTTTTACCATCATGGACGACAAAACTTTCTTTTGGTTGTCGGCGTTTGATACACCTGGGGTTATCTATGACGACTGCCAGCCTCTTTGGATTGCCATAAACAACTGAACTATTTCATCAGACCCAGAGCCTTCCTCAGAGTCATAGATCTATTGATGTGGCTGGTGCCCATCCTCAGAGGTGTATACAGCCTCTTCGGTTAACCTCATGCTTTCCATATTTTCACCTCTTACGACCACACGAATAAGAGCCTTGTCCCACACGCTGACTTTACATAACACGATAGTCTTTTACCACAACGTAATTGGTGGCAAATGATCAATGTCCATAAGCACGCGTACAAATGTCTTCACGATAATCAGTTCTTGCTAACATCGGAAAAAGTAACTGAAACTATGATTCTTGGCTTTGGGTGGAACAAAGTATTTGATGTCACAACGACGTCAAACCCCTCATACCAATGCTATCATGGCCCGTGATTGCGTGCCTTGTACACGAAAACACCATACGGATCAGGGATCGTCTCATGGGCAAAGTGATATTTACCAGGCTTTGGCACTCCTTCTTTAAACCCCCAGTCGAAACGCACCAACAAGTGAACAAGGGCCACCTTGAGCATCACGTCCCCAAAGAAGCGGCCGGGGCATTCGTGCTTCCCAACTCCGAACCACGGCATGTTATTACCGCTGCTGGTAAACCGCCAGCGGCTTGGGTTCTTGGACGACTCGACGTATCGTGAGTACCGGTAGCCGTCGAACTCCTCCCCTTCTTCCGATTCCGGCACGATGGCTGGGACAACGGTGATGGCTCCTTGAGGAAGAACTGTCCCGTCGGGAAGCGTGATGTCTCGCGCTACGCCACGTTTGTTTATGACTTGAAAGAGAACAATTGGTTAGTGAGGGACTATTGGTCATGGCCGGAGCCATGCAAAAATAGGGTAAAAAACTCACAGAAGTTAGTCCCAGATAGTCGTTGACTCTCCTTCATGAAACTATCCATGAGCTTCAATTGCTGCAGCTGGCTTTTCCCATTAAAACTGTCAACCGAGCCAATCACAGACATAATCTCGTCTCTCAGCACTGTGATGTACTCGGGGTGATGGAAGAGATTGAGCATAATTGTCGCCAGCAGGCTGGACACGGTGTGGATGGATATAGCCATGAAGTAGAGCTGACAATGAATAATGTCATACTTTTCAGGCTTGCCACTCTGCTCGGCGTAGCGCTGAGACCACGAGAGGATGTTCATATTCTTCTTCTCCAGGTCCTGCTTTTGGTCCCGGCGTGATGACTCCTCAACAATGCGTTTGACTTGGCAGTACTGCTTTCTGACCTTCCTGGTTGTCGGCAGGAGCCAGTACGCCAGTGGGCGAAGAATCGGTGGGAACAACATCAAGTCTCTGACTGCCCTGCTGCAGTTCGAAACATGGGTCCTGGCGATACTGATCCATTCTTCATTGTCCGCCTCACCTAGAATTAGTATCGATATAACACGGCACACGAACAGGTGTATATCTTGAGCGAGGACTGTCTCATGCCACTTGCCGTCCTGTGAAGAATGCATTGTCAGCAACCGAGTAGTCATTGGCGCTTCGGGTTTACATCCGTATAATTCATTTAGTAGAAAGTCTGAGCTTTATTGCTTACCTGCTCAGCCGGGAAGACCTTCTGGCATGCTTTTGCAGCCTCATTGGACAGAGGACACGCAAGATGTGCTTTCGATTGCATTCGTGTGAGTTGCAACGATTCATGTAGCCAAAATATCAAGTCTGATTTAGGTACACTTACCGAGCGACCGGCTGATGCCTGATTTGATTATTTCATCATTCATCAGATCTCCATAGGATTTCGAGGAGTTGTACGCCCAAAATCCAATGTAGTCGGAAAAGTACTATCACCGTATTAAGTTGCAATTCTAGTCCGAAGGATGGCCTTGGACAAACCAATTGATAAGAAAGAGGATACCAAACAGCATACCTTTTTGAGAAATATAGGCATAAGGAGATCGGGATGGTCTTTGGTTGCGTCTAAGAATTTGGGAGGGAGGACGATAGTTGGTCCCCACATGGTAAACATCTGAAATGCCTTACCAGGATACTACCAACCAATTTAGATCAGTTACTAGCTTCATTCTAATCCAACTGAAGATCAGACACATCCACTTGTTATTTTTCCTCACCTTTGCGAGGCCTTCGAATGTCATCTCTCTACCATACTTCAAGAAACGCATGAGCGCCGGCCGGGTGCTCCATTCCCCTGGTTTCTGTCCCACAATGGGAATCCCCGGAAAAGGCCTGTCGCCTGAAACAAGGTAGAAGACCCAGTATAGGATCAAAGCAGTAAAGAAAAGGGCAGGGATAGTCGCTAGCATGTTATTGAATAACGTAATGATGCAGAAATGATTTGCAGGCAAGGCTGCTTTACAGTAGTCTTGATAGAAATCCGTCCTAAAACAATAACAATGATATTTGTAGTTCCGCTTTTCTTTCCAAAGTGACAAAATATATTAGGCATATACCTATCGTTTACTGCGGGTCTAAGAAAGTCAGACCTGTTCTAGCGAGCTCGAGAGCAAGGTAGTTACATAGCTCACTGTTCAAACCGGGAGACTGTATTTTACAAGTCTCACTTGAATAAAATCTTCAAAAGTAGTAGACAGGAGTTAATTTACTATAGTATGGGCTAAAATATATGTTTCAAAGTTGATGCTGAGTCATACAGACTTGGATAGGAAAGTATAAGGTGAGAACACAGTTCTTCCCATTACAAATCAACATGTTTAGACGACGCGCGAAATCAAGAAAGTGTTGGTTTCAACTAATTTCTACAGCCGATTGGAAGATTGACACCCGTGATCATGCTTGCTTCATCACAAAGCAGCCAGATAATAGCCTTTGCCACGTCATCTGGCGACAAAAGGCTTAGAGAGGCGATCTGAACACCTGAGCTTTCAGGAAGAAACACCGGGAGCATAGCGGTATCAGTAGCCGCTGTAGGAGAAAAGCTTGTCAGTCTTGCTTTCCTATTTCGAAGCCAGCCAAGTCCATATAACTAGCATGGAAGGCATTGATGCGAATAAAGATATATGGAAAAAAGTTCCACTTGTGTTTTGACTTACCCGGAGAAACGGCATTAACTCTAATACCATACTTCCAGACATCCTTGGCCAGACAAGCGGTGAAGTGAGCCACGGCGGCCTTGGACGCTCCGTACCCATAGATATCGCCAAGTGGAGTGCATGCTGTGAGACTTGCCATGTTAACGATGGCACCCCCTCGAACCCCTGTTCCAGAGCGCGATAAGTCATCAAAGTTATTGGCGGGCAGTCTACACGCATGCAATCCTTGGTCAACCTCGGGCCCGCCGGACACCATGGCACGGACTTCGGCTCGGGCACAGTGAAAAACTCCGGAAAGGTTTACCTCCAGCATGCGGGCCCAGTCCTGGCTGTCTTCATGGAGGATGGCAGGACTGGGGCGCGAATAGGCTGGTTGCGCTATCCCGGCTATGTTGGCGGCAAGGTCCAGGCGTCCCGATTCATCGACGATGCTTTGGATCCACCGGTTGACAGCATCAGCATCTGAGACGTCAAGTCGAGTTAGCCTGACTTTGTTGTCAAAAGTATCCCCGTTACCAATTAGAGATGCGAATTGTTGCTGAACGTAAGACACGTTGACTTCGTTGTCTGCGACAATGTCGCCAATGTAAACACGGGTGACTCCAGCAATGACACATTGTCTAGCGACGGCGAGGCCAATGCCCGAACAGCCGCCGGTAATGGCGATAATTTTCTCGTTGAGGAGATTTAACCGCATCTTGGTGGTATTGGAGGGCATGCTTCGCGGAGATCGATGTAATGAGTTGATAAAAAAAAAAGCTCGCGTTTGCTAATGTTGAGTACAGGATGACCACAACCATCAGTACTTTGTTCTTATACGCCTGGTTGGCTAACTGTTCTCACGCCCCACGAACCTGCTGCACTGAAGCTTGATGCATTGCACTGTAAAACGGTAAGCGACAGTATGTGAGATTATTGCGGTGCACTTCTGAACTTTATGTGCCGAGATTGCCAGTAACCTTGTGCAAATGCAGACTTCCGCCGCATGAAATGATGCACAAACTAATGTATGAACAGTCGCCAGGACGCTTAGTAACCTTGCTTGTGTAACCATGTCGAATCAAGAGAGTATAATTACTAAAGGGAACCCCTTACAAGCGAGTCAAAGCATCTTTCCAAGATAAACTCAATATGAACAGAAACCTGACAGCTTTCTTCTCATACCTATTAAGCAAAGTGGGAAAATTTCGCCCTAACAGGGTAGACGCTGGCCATTTAAGGTTCAGGTATGCTTAAAACTAATTACGTATCGTCGTTTTATTGCGTAAGGTTGTCTTGGGGCATTGGAGGAATGCAAACATACTGAATTGTCAAGATTTCCCTGCAAAAGTATCTTTTCCTTTACGACAGACAAATTGCTTTCAGGTCTAATTGATTAATGATTGCTAAGTTGTAGATGAAAAATTCTAATTCAAGGTGTATGGATGATGAATAATCTAAAAGAAGTGATATGCTTCTGCCCTAATAGGCACACCTTTGTCCAGGGTATATACCCTTTCTGCGGGCCAGCTCGTGTGATGAAGTGAGTGGGTTTCTTGGTGGTGTGTAACATATGTGGTTTGCTCTGTCTTATCTTTCGGGGTGGATCATATCTGTACACCAATGTGGGCTGGGGAGTTTGATGTACGTACACCCTGCTTACATAGGTCTGGTACGATAGCTAGATATTTCTAACCATTAAAATAAAACCGAACCAGAGGACATAGCATTGTTAAACTGTATAACAGAAAGCTAAAAATAAGAAGAAAGCATACATGATGAGGCATTAAAATACAGCTGACTTGTTTAGGTAGTTACATATATTGCTTAACTTTGACGGTGATTTTCTTGAGTTGAGAAAAAAGAAAGTATAACAGAAACACGTTGCCTGTCAGCTCTATGCCTGCTAACGTGAGCATGGTTACACATAAAACGCAATCAACTACGGGCGGACCTGGGTCTAAGAAATCAGGCGCCAAGTTTGCCAGATCCGCTCAAATGTGCATTCATGTGCTGTGAAATCATTGACAGGATAGATATTTTAACTTGGCAGCTAACTACCCTATCCACCTGATATCCTCGAAGTTCACGCACAACAGCAATCATGTCTACCACTACCACCATGTTTTCCAAAACTGACATTTTACCCTCTGTTTCCAGTGCGAAAGGCAAAGATTTTGATGCCGTTGTATACTATTTGGGCAAAACACAGAACGAAGTAGACAACGAGTTTGAAAATGAATGTCCCTGCAGCCTTTTTGCCGACAGTATGGATGATGTCCGGTTAACATCTGTCCACGATTTCAGGCCGAATGTGGCAAACGTCAACCTCAAGAACAACGGCTATGAGATTGTCCCTATGGTCGACAAGGGATGGAATCTTATGGCCATAGACAATGACTTGCAGAAGAGTGAACTTCAAAGATACTTGAATGAGCTTTGCATCTTGGTCAAAAACCAGTGAGAATTGTAGATTGGTGGACGGTAATGATTCATTTACTAACTCCTTACTTAGCCTTGGAGCTCGATTCGTGACGTACTTTGTGTCACAAGTGCGGCCTCGCTGTCTCAAGAAGGCAGATCCTGATGCCATAACGCCCCTCAAGAAGTATACAGTTCCTCGCCCGCACTGCGATTTTAGCGACCGGTCGATGCCCAGGATCTGGGAGCTTCTTAATTTTGACAATGAACCGGACCGCTGGCAGGAAGCTATTGACCTTGTGGTCAACGACCAAAGTGGCAAACTTCCTCACTGTCAGGTTCTTGGGTAAGTGCTATCTCTGTCACCTGTAGAAGAAATCTCCATGTAGAGGTATCTGGGCAGTTTTTAATAAATATCAGAGCCTGGAAACCCCTGAAGACCGTCAAACGCACACCACTTTGCCTGGTCGACCCGCGGACAGTTCCAGAAAAAGACTGGGTGCGGGTGCCGCCTGCACCAAAATACGCCCAGAATGGGGGCTCATGGCTTCTCCGGCACGGGGAGCCAGGTCGTTCGCAGCATAGTTGGTACTACATCAGTGAGCAGACACCTGAGGAACTTTTGCTGTTTGTCCACGAGGACACGGACGAGAGCGCCATTGGGAGAGTACCGCATACCGGGCTGGACATACCAGGAACTGAGCATCTTGCTGATCGCGAGAGTGTTGAGACTCGTTTGTTTGTGGTGTACTAACTACCGCAAATGATTTCTTCCTCTTATTTGTCGACACTAGATTATATATTTGTGAATTATCAATCCCATTGGGTTAAGTGTCTGCCGCTTTCCTTTTACAGGTACTCGCGGTAAGTTTGTTACTGAAGGAGACGCAGTTCTTATTGTCCTTATGGAAGACAAACTTGGGCGGATGAGATCTCGAAGTAAGAATTGTCCTGCATCATGGTTCTGAGGTTGCATTACCGCTCGGATATGAAGGTTGTGGTCCTCCAAATACATAGAGTTTTAATATCACAAAGCTCGGCATGCTGTTCCCTGGGTACCTCAACTAGTAAGATCTGACAAATATAGTCGGTAGGAATATTCTCCTCGATTTAATTTGATGATCGCCATCATGTCAGTGACTTCACTCTTCTTAAGAGCGTTTCAAGGATGGGTTGAAAGCTTTCTTGCACGAAAAATACATTGTCATTTAGGGTCAATACCGGAATATTTGTGAGACTAGTCTATCCTTTCGGGGAAGCCAAGACCACTTTGCCCAGCCAAACCCAGTATGCAGTATGGGCAGGCTAGCAGGTTATTTCTAATGAAGAAAGAATCGTAGTCTGGAGAAATACTTATACAATTTAAATCACTACATCCAAGGCCCACGTATAAATCTAGTTGAGAATTGATCAATCAAGCTCTGTCAAAGTATGAAAAGAATTCCTCTTTAGCCTAATCAAACATGGCGGGACCGTATACCATCTCCTAAGTAGTAGCCCAGCCTTACGTGAAATGAACACGTACACCCTTTGACTTCAGATCGGCCTGGACAGCAAAGAAATCGTGTTTTCTCTTCACATCCGTTTCATTTGTATCAAAAAGTTGCATCTCAAGCCAATCTGGTCGATACAGGGCCCCCATAATGTGGTACACCTCAGCGGATGCCAAGCTGAAGCGAAGGGAGCAAGAGGCCCTTGTTAGCAACGCCGGGCAATACGCCTCAAAGAATTTTAGGGGGGGGGATGGACTAACTTTATGCCCATACAGCTTCTTGAGCCTTTTGTAAAGGGTATATTGCACTTGTTCATCTGAAACAGCTCCTCCGGTGTCGCTCGTAGCCAGCGGTCTGGATCAAACTTCTCCGGGTCCGGAAAGATGCCTGGGTGCTCGTGCATAAACTTGGCTGACATGCCTATAGGGGTTCCACGGGGGACGACAATGTCGTTATACTGGAGATCAAAATCATCAAATACTCGAGCCAGCCGATGGATCGATCCATAACCAAGTCTATGCAGAGCGGAAGAAAGAAACAATGTCAGTAATCACCAGCACATACTAAATCATTGTAACTAAGAATGCTTCACAAACCTAAAACCTTCTTTGATAACAGCAGTAAGGTAAGGCAGCTGTTCGAGCTCGGTCCATTTGGGCTTAATCGTTGGGTAGTTCTTATAGGGCTCTCGGAGCTCCTCTCGTAGCGTGTGCAGCATGGTCGGGTTTGAGAGAAGGTAGTAAGTCATGAGAAAAAGAGACCGCTCTGTAGTCACGGCACCTGCGGCGACGAGACCTTGCCCTTCGTCACAAAGCCTCTCTACTGTAAGGTCTTCTGCCGGGAGTTTGGATTTGAAAATTATATCGTGGAAAACGGTCCCGTGACCATTGGCGAAGTTTTTGAGGTTATCCTTGTTTTCACCGTCAAGAATATCCTTGATTTGCTTTGCCAGAATCTAGGCCATAGTCAGTTGAGACAACTGTATCAGGTGTCATAGATGGACCGGCCCAGTCGAACCTTTCCACGGTGAAAGAAGCCCAACATTCTGTGGTCTATCCAGCCCAGTACCGATTCAGGGAGCATTTTCATGATGCTTATGAAAAATATTAGGTTAGCCTGAGTTACTACCTGACATGAGCCTGACTGGAAGGGAATTAAAAGACTCACGGTTGTATGAACGTGAAATGATTGAAAGTGTGGGCCATGCATGCAATTTTGAGTGTCATATCTTCCCTTGTAAGTGCCACAATCCATCAGTGTCGAGAATCTAGCAACGTGCAACACAGAATCAGAGATACAAACCATGCAGGGTAGAAGTCAGGCACATCGAGGCAGCCATAAGGCCGAGCGAAGAGATACGTCGATACAATGTCGGATGTTACGGCAGAGAATGCATAGTTGATGACGAGAGGCTCTGGCTTTCCTCTCCATTCCTCGAGTCTCTTACACAGGTGTTCTACTTCATTTTGGATAACTGAGTACATGGAATTAGCAGATTATCCGATGCTTCTCGTGGTAAGTTACTTGCTATATTCGACCTTCATCACAGTCATTCTTCCAAAGAAGGGGTTCAGCGACGAACGTCTCCGACCGTGCACATCGTGGTCTGGTGTGAGCGCGACCGAGCCGTGCAGATCAAAACCGGACGTGGCATATCTATTGGATCTCAAAGCAGGATCAGTGAGAGTTCACTTGTCACTTCTAGGGTACATGTAGTCGCTGCTAGAGTGTAATGACTCACGTCCACTTGTGGCTGCGTCTTTTGGAGTGCTCGACGTAAACATTGGAATAGAATGTATGGTCCTTGATATGGACCTCATGTGGATTTACTCGGATTATCGGGCCGTATCTATCGTGTAGTTCGCCGATCTTGTCTGTGTACTTGTGGGTTTGAAGAGGGTAAGCGTCCTGCATACAGCCTGCGACAAACTGAGGTAAAGAAGGAAGATTAAACCGCTACAGAAAAAACCCACTTGTCCAATGCCTGGCCAGACATCATACCAAAACTCATAGTAATACGTGATAATTCCGAGAGGCGGGCCAGGTATATGCCGGAGAGGAGACACGTATAAGCGCCACAAGGATACGAACGAAACGTAGATGACGACTGGTATAAGAAAGCAAAGAATCGAGGGCAGAGGCAGAAAAAGGGTTCGAAGGGCTTCATGGCCAACAAAGGTCCACATGGCGAAGTCGAACAGCGACAGTGGATGGGGCCCTGTTTTGGGGACCTTTCTGTCAGAGAAGACCTTACCTAAGAAGTTTGCCATGTTTGCTCACAGCCTATTTCTCTTGTCTGGTTTGCTATGGAAGAAACAAAGATACATATTCACACTCCAAGAGGCTCGAGAAGTACATGCTTCAAATAAAATCTTGCCGGCCAGTTCCATCTGTGCCTCGAAGTTGGACTGCCTACCCTGCACTCCTAACTCAGTAGTGTCACATGTGACGTCTAGTTCAAGGTTTGGCGAGCATTATCAGGCTGCGAAGCTATTGAAGGGGGGTCCATATATCACGCAGTGATGTACCAGCACTGTTTATAGGTATGTGCTTGTTCGTATAAGTTTAGTTCTGCTTCCAGCCCACAGGCCATCAAATGAGCCTCGGCAACCAAAGCAAGGTTGCTGCCAAACTACGAGCGGCCTTGAGCTTGAAACACGACATCCATTTTTTGTCTTTTCGTTAAACTCTAGCAATTGAATTTGCCAGACGCTGCGTGCGAGCTGTGAGGACTGCCAACATCAGAATCGAGTAAAGACAGAAGCCCGATCACGGCATCAAAAGTAACGTACTCAATGACCACTCCGATGTAAAATAGTTCAAAGATTACCCAGCCAACTTGCACGTCAGACCTACTCACAAAAAATAGACATAGTCACCCGCGAAATTTGACTCCGCAACACAGCTAATTAGCAACAAATTATCGGCAATTGTTATCTCGCAGCCTATTCCTCCAGAAACCACCTTTATATTACTGAATGATGAAATCCTGTGGCGCTGAAGCCCATACCTTTCAGTGGGCTAATGTTACTCCAGGGCGGTGGGAAAGGCCCATGGATGTTAGAGAGCAGGCTCTTTTGGAGTACACTATCCGGCCAAGCACCAAAGAAGCAGGCTGCCCGTACTTCGCCGTCGTCTTCTCTAAGCTCAACTATATATTTTCGGAGGACGAAATGAGAAGCCGTCTCTGGAAGGCTTGGTGCACGATGCGACGTAATCATCCCTCAATTGCCTCCTATCCCGACCCGTCAACGCACAAGATGGTGTATGATGTGGCGGCGGATGACAAGGCTATTGAAGACTGGGTAAACCGAACGTATAGTTGGTTAAATGACGGTGTTGGCGCCGAAGAGCTGGCCACTCTGGTCGACACAACCTCGCACCTGGCTTTTCTTCGGTTTTTACCCAAATCCAGCGAGATCTTGTTAGGCATCCACCATATTCTCATAGACGGCGGCGGTGTCGTGATGCTCCTCAACAATCTTATGGAAGCGGTCGTCACCAGCAAGAAGAATAGCAACACGGCCACCTCAAACCCCGAGAACCAGATCAACAGGCTGTCACTGCCACTGCAAGCCGTCGTGGGAACCACCTGTCTATCTGCGGATATCTGGCAAGAAGCACGGGCGATCGTCGACGAATGGTCCTCGAAGCGTAAATCCGTCCCCGGCACCATTGGCGTGAAACCGACAGGGAACCTCGACCAGCCCCCGGGGCGGTGCGAGCAGATGAATGTGCTCCTATCGACGGACGAAACGCGCCATCTCATCGCCGCGGCCAAGGCAGCCCGAATGACCATATCTGTGGCTACCCATGCGGCCGTGATGATGGCATCCAAGCATCATGGCGGCGCCGAACTGAACCGCGACCGCAACTGGGTGTCATCACTAGTGTTCGGCTTCCGCCACCTGGCGCGACCGCCGTACGACTCGAGCAGATTCCCAATCGGCATCATGTCGACCGGATTTCCACAGGTTATCGAGGACCCTGTGGACTTTGCGGATGCTGCTGAGAAGCTCAAAGTGGCGTACAAATTCTGGCAGTTCCACCCTAGGGCTGTCGAGTTGATGCTTCCTATCAAGGAGCTCGTGGACCAGGTCCTACAACAAGAGGTGCCGCTGGCGGAGAAGTTTGCGGTTGCCAATACATCGGGACTTGGAGCGCTCACTGGATTAAAGAACCAGTATGGCAAGCTTGGAGAAGTGGAGGTGTTGTCATTCGCTGGCGGGATGCGAGAGCACGGTAAGACGACCATACTGTTATTGCCGATCAACCTGACTCACACACAGATATAGGTTACAGTGTGGATACGCATTTCTATACCTTCAGAAACCGCTTGCACATGAACGCCAGTTGGAACTCGGCGTACCATACTCGTTCTAGCGTGACGGAATTGCTGTACATGGCTAAAAAAGAGCTGTTCAACGGGCTGCATGTCAACATGGAGATGGTGGATGAAACTATCCAAGGCCCGTGGGGAAACACACAAAGTGTGGTTACTAGGCAGACGACCAAGAGCTCAAATTAGATAGATGATGTACAACATTAGGCGTCAGGGAGCATACCGAATTGTAAAATATCGGACGCTATGTATTTATTTCTGCTCCTACAAGTTTGATTGCACTCCACGGCAAAGAACGAATGACCATTTAAGGGCGGAGCCCCCTTGCTCAACTGTTCAACGACATTTCATCCATCAAGCTGTACACGAGCTTCTGTCCAGAGACTTGGCCGCTCCTCAGATACTGCAGACCTTCAGAGATACGTTCCAATCCGCCTTTCATTGGCCTGATAGGATGTCCCAAGATTCTGCATTCACTGAGAAGCTCCTGCGCCTCGGCGAACCACCCTACGTGAAAAGCTTTCATGACCGGGTCTGCCTCTCTTTTGCTAGATCCTTCCAATAACACAGGCTCGCCAAAGGCCAGATTGGCCATAATCCACTTGGGTTTCACCGACCTGCGGGTATGCTCTCGTAACGGGAACTGATCCAGCGCAATGTACCTGCCACCGCTCGCGCCTATGGAGGCGTAGCAGATACGCATCGAAGCCGAGTTGGAGATACAGTCCAGGACATACCGAAGCTTATTTTGTGTCAGTTTCCGGACCGATAACGCGCAGTGTTCTGCATCAGTGTAGTCAAAGACGGCGACAGCGCCTCGGGACTTGGCTAGGTTGAAGTTCTTGGTCGCACAAATTCCGATGGGACGGTATCCGGAGCTGCCACATGATTGTGTTAGTATCTTCCACAAACATACGTTCCATCGTACTCGCACAGAAGCGGCAACCCACAGTTGAAGCAGCTGCGTAGCCAGGCACCCAGTTGCAGTCGAGGCCCCGTACACCAGCACGTGAGGGGCGGACGAGTCATCGCGGTC
Organism: Colletotrichum coccodes; assembly: GCA_020466075.1. NCBI lineage: Eukaryota > Fungi > Ascomycota > Sordariomycetes > Glomerellales > Glomerellaceae > Colletotrichum > Colletotrichum coccodes. Next base: position 29,970 of record JAIMZG010001549.1, read on the forward strand.
CAGCCTCCTATCTTGTAGTAGCAGCGGCCTCAAGAGGCCCATTTCCTTATAAAGGACCACGCCACACGTAATCAGTCCCGCTGGGAGGGTTACAGCCTCCTCCAATGCCATCCCGTGAGGCACTTTGAGGGTGAAGTGCTGATCCGCCAGCACAAACTCGCCAAAAGCCCCGACAAAGGAACGAGCTGAGTTATTACCATTCACTGCACCGCAGACACGGTCGCCCACTGATAGTGTCTTTTTGCTGCTGCCCTGTTTAGAATCTTGGACGTTGGGCCCCAAATGAACGATGATTCCAGCAAAGTCGCTGCCCAATCGAGCACCAACTGCTGGCGACAAGTCTATGGACTTTTGGTCCGCCGGGTTCAACGCCACGCACATGACCTTTACGATGACCTCCTCGGGACCGCAGGGCGGAAGTGTGATGTCGGCGCTGACCTGGACCACTCCGGTCCCGGATACAACCACGGCCTGATGCGGGGTCCACATCGGACCTGAAGGGATATGAGATGGCATTGTTCAATCTGACTAGGGGGTATGTATGTTGAAGGCCTTCGTGTTCGTCGTGTCCATATCCTAAATCAAATTTTCACTCCTCAGAATGGGTTTCTCAGAGTATTTCCATTTCCAATAATCTACTGGCAAGTGCACAATGGTAATTGCCTGCCAAAGATTCTGAACCGGACCCAGCACGCAGAACAAGTGCCTCCCGAAGGGAAAGACGGAAAGTTAGGGACCAGCGAAACCGTCCTCCGACTTGTTAACCGCCCCTTGGCATATTCAATGCCTTAGTTCGGAACTTTTGCGAGAGTGCAACTGTAAAGTGGATGAAACCCGAGTACGCACAATATCTCAACATCCTTACCCTGATAGAAATCTGGTAGTTAAAGTTTACAGTTGACTTTTGTTGAAACCATCGGTTAGATTACTTTATTTGCTAGCATAAGTTTGTTATGATCACAGATTATATTGATTCTGTTGCTTGTGGCTGTTTTGTCTCTAGAGAATCCCTGTAAAATCCCCTTCCGTCGTGGTTATTATGCGTTTGGCGCGTGAGTTTTCCCGCTAAGCTGCGTGTGGGGGAAGTCTCAACCACTAGCGTGGGGATAAGAATACCGGCTGATAAGGATTCTGTTTAATTGCACCACTTGATCGAAAGCACCACTCCTGAGCTAAGTAAGTGCTGGCGCACCTCCAGAGCTAACTGACAAGGACAAAAACTTTGGCCTACAACCATACGGTAATATGTCTTTGACGTTTTACACGGGAATCCCAGTAGAATCCACCCGCTTGCCTAGCCTGTCTAACTGGAGGTACTAGATACATTGTAATGCACTCTCTTAGCAGCAGATTGTAATCTGATCATAGTTTGCGAACTTTGACTGAGTTTTAGCGGATTGAAAGAAGGTAACATAACTCGGAAACTTCTCAATCTTTCACTTCGCAAAAGTTTCCCCTTGGATTACGCACGACCAGATAGCGGAGATTTTATCGGGGAACTTGCTACATACCGTTTTCGAAACTGCCACACCTCATAGACTGTCATGGGTTTGGAAATGTGGATGAGCGAGAAGGATCTCACGACAGCTGAGGCCTTACATGCTGCTTTGAGCACAGCCCCCAGTAAAGTAAGCCAATATTTTATTTTCGTCCTTGACTCTTCTTGCTTGCTGAGACACACCTGTTTAACAGTATCACAAACCGGAACTGTTGGCCGTGGAGACAGAGGTTGTCACCGACTTCTTCAAGCCCTGGTTCTATTACTGTAATAATACCTTATCCATTAACCACGCTGCGAATGAGCCATTCTACGATTGGGACGACCAGGTCTATTTTGATTTGATGGGGAAGTAAGCATACTCGTACGCGAATAAAATGAACGTCTTTGCCCCTGTGCTAACTCATCTAGTGTCCCGCGCCACGGCGGGTTTAAAGAGCACCTCCGCAAAATCGGGCCCTACATGGCCAACGCCCAGGTCCTGTTCCGTGACCTCGAGGTGACGGCCGTGGCGATGGACTTTGTCCACACGACACAGATGCAGAATTTTAAGGGCGAGACCACAGATGGGCACAGGTTTGAGTACTCGTACCGCTTGACGCAGTTCATCCGCAAGACGGATCGTGGTTGGAAGATTGTTCACGAACATCTGAGCTTTCCCTGCGATATGCAGACTGGTGTTGCTGATTTTTCCGGGGGCGGGGAATGGAGCCTCGATGAGAAGGCGTATGACCTCGACAAGTAGGACGGCATGCATTTACCTATCATTCGATGGTGTGTTTTTGATATCATCTGGGTATATCTGGGAAAATGGGTTACGTACAGACTCCAGTTGTAAAAAAACAAGAAGAAAAAAAACAAGTAGTAGGCTTTGAATCGTGTGCTGTTATATTCCCAAAAGGCAAGCACTAGGAGAAGCAACAATATCTGAAGATGGGTGTGGAAGTGGTAAAAGCTTCGTTTACATTGCTGCGTACAGAAAAGAATCACTGTGAACTCTTAAAATTGCTATATAAACATCCATCAGGCCTTCAATTTCTCAACAATCATTCTAACGATTTCATTCTCAATCCCAGTGTCAACCTCCAACGCCCCAATGGCTTCAAGAAGCTCTGTATGCAATGAATGTAGCATAGCCTCTGTTTTTTCCAGAGCTTTGTTTCTCTTTATCTCCTCCAACATGAGAGACTTCATCTCATCCATCATGCAGTTCTTTCGACTTCTGGATCTCATCTCCATGATTTTGCGGGCTAGAGTGGACACTTCCAGCGTATAAATCATGACGAGCGACATTTTACCCTCGTCGAGATCCTCACAGAAGCCCTTGAGTTGCCTGTATTGAGTCGATACCAGGTTTAGGTAGTCATCTCTGACCTGAAAAAAGCGGCCCATTACCTTGATCAGATGAGTGAGATCTAGATGCCTACTATACCGTCTTGGTTATCGCTGGCCACTGAGGATACGAAGAGGTGACTTACCTTGTAGATGCTGCCTCGCCTTGCATGAGACGCCACAACAGCTGAAACATGGCGCCAGTTTCTATGAACACGAGTAAGTGAGCGTTCAGCACTTCGGAGTTTCAAATTCATGGGTGCCTACTCATATCGACCATTTCGAGATATTCTGTCTCGGACGGGACGCTGAGGCTCTCCCGCCACTCAATATCTAATCCTTGCCCCTCATGCAGCGCCGTGACGTGTTCTGTTGGACTATCAGCGTCAAGAAAACAGGTTGATGGTTTTTCCCTTTCAACCATACCAATGAAGATGTGAATGGCATCAGTATTCAGGTTTTGACATGTCTGTCGCATCGCCTCTACAATGAGGTACGAGGCTGTGTTGATTGTTTGTGGTTCCCCAAAGACCATGTGCGCTGACGGTCGCCCCCTTCTCAGTGGGGAGCGGTCTTGCACATCGTCAAGCCTTTTCAGTACGAATATAGGTCCGTCCGTCAGTTAAGTTGATCTTTTCGTGCAATAATAGCTTCTGTTGCGGGGCAGGGCAAGAGTAAAGGGGAAACGAGAGACAACGTACATGAGTGACGCAGAATGCAGCGTTGAAATGATCTTGTTGATGGCATTTAGTTGCTGCTGAGGAACCTGGAACCATATGTTCAAGGCCAGGGCAAGCTTCTCGCGGAGACCCTTCTGAGGCAGAGAACTGATGTAGTTATACGGCTCCATGACAGGACGTATGGCAGTTAGCGCCGGAATTCCATAGCTTGAGACGCTCCCGAGCCTACTGACTCGGTCAGGCCAATTGCTTTGGGACAAATAGTCCGTCGAACCACTATCATCAGTGGCAGTGGCATCAGTGGAGGGGGAAAGGAGTCCATCATGGTCTTGAGCCCGCGTCTCCGAGGAAGTCTGGTATCTTGGGGCTCTGGCGTGCCAGTAGGCACTACCACCAGCCGTCAGTTGTGCGTAGCAGATATACTTCTTCAAGCAATCAGAGACGCCTTCACCGCTGTTGATCCAGTCATCTCGCAGCCGGCAAAACTCCCGCTCTAATTCAAGAATCATGTCTTTCAGCGCTTCTTTTGCCGCTTCAACAGAAAGGCTAGACTCTCTCATCAGATAAGCCACACCATTGTACAGTACGTCACTGGATGAGTATTCGCTTTGTCCCGACAATTTATTTTCCTTGTCGAAACTGTAATAGTCGTTCACAAGCGCCATAGCCATCCCCAGGGGCCTGAGTATGTGAGCTACTTGCGCATTTTCATGGTCGGCTAGGGAAAGGCCCGTTGCGAAGGCCATGATCTCGAAATAAAGCCTAGAGCAGATTGATTTTTAGATAGAACTTGGGATGTAAAATTTTCAAAGCAAGCAAATCAAATGGTAACTAACGGAATAGCAGCCTCGTGGTACCTATGGTCCGCGTACTGGCTGAAGGTATTGAACTTTGAGTGGACTGCTTGAGCACACACAACTGTGTAACTTTTCCATTGTTCCAATAACCGCGCTGCTCCTCGCGGGTCGAGTTCTAGCAGCTTGGTAACCATGGTACTTCTGATGAATGCTTTGCCACCTCCTTGGCTCTGATGTTGTTGTTGTGAGGATGCCGATTGAAGATCGATACCTAGTTTACTGTGCGCTTCTTTGGCCTAAAAGAATATATTATCTGGTCAGTTTGGATTTAATTTGATTGTAGAATAGTTTTGATTCTGGTCGTTAACGACAGGGAGCAAGGGAAGGGAGTAGCGAAGCAAAGATTCGAACTAGAACTGCACACGTACATGAGCAACGTTGAGATCAGCCTCGTCTGCGGAGATAATAAGTAACTTTGTCAAAATTAGCAACATTTAGTTTGATCATATATGAATTACCATCGTGATACAGCATGTAATCCATGATGTATGCGCAAACCGGCAATCTTCCTGGGATTGCTTCTGGAAGACTCAATGCAGCGAGGTGGCCGTATGAACTCCGACATCCCAGAGACGATGGCCGTTTCCCAAAAGCCTTGAGCCAATCCTTTTCAAGTGTATCTGACCCCGCGATGGCCTGGTGCTCATCTCGGTGAATGTATATGGGCAATGTTGTGAAGGTGCCCGAGCTGATGATCATACTATGCGCAACAGGCAAAGAGTGCTCCAAAGGTGCGTATGGGAACCGCATTTTTGGAAAGCTGAAGATCCGTGGCTTGGGATTGGATTAGGGCAGGTAAAGTCTTCAATAACCTATTGTTTACAGGCTGGGAGTCGAGGTGGACGTGAACCAGTTTCACTTGGCTTTCGGCCAAGCGCTTTGTTCTTTTTCCCACTTCCCAATTGACGAAACACGAACTCAAAGTCCGTAGTCGCAGTTTTTAGTTCGCATAAATGCAAGATTCGCAATCACCTAGACTGAATTTAGAGACCACAAACCATATACCTGGCACCTTCCAGGGAAGGTGGCCCTTATAATTAGGCGTCTGTCGACGGAAACTCCTGCTCAAAACCCGGCGCTGCAGCGGGGTGGACGTTGCTTGTAAGAGCTAAGGCTGGTTTGAAGAAATAATTATACCTATATAGGAAATGGAAGTAGTGTGTGTCTGAAGAAAGCTTTTATATCTTTATGCATGGACGGGTTCTGCCCTGCAAAAGTACGTTTCTGGGCGCATTTCAGTAGAGTTCCCCTCCTCTTCATTGTCATCTCCCTGCAGCGGAACTTGCTGCGATTTTCACATGTTTCTTACATGGTTCTGCCTCTCAGGCCCAGCCGACGGGCTAAAGAAGCAGAAGTACAAGGGTCAAGCAGGCTCCACTTCTAGTTACCTTAAAAAATTAGGTTTAAAGGAAATAGTCATGAAAACAAAGCTTGGGATATCAAAATTAGTAAGTTAATTTTCATGTCCATTTATCGTGATCTTTTAAATAGATATTCATGCCTAAAGGCTATATGCTCATATCTTTATCGCACTGAATCAGTTTCTTGCCCGTTGAGGAAACTTGGTTGTATGCCTGTGGCTCTGGAGCGTAGATGGAAGGGTTGAAAATGTGGAAGTTAAAAATGGATTCGTACTTGGGATTTCTTGCGCAGAGTTAAGCACATGTAGAAGCTACGTTGTATTTAATCAGCATTTTCTTCGTAGAACCTGCGAGATTGCTCATGCAAAAATTTTGCTTCACATCAATATTCCATACTCAACCTACTTAGTCTGCGAGTATAGTAAGCTGACGAGAATACAAACAAGCATGTCTAACATGTACGTGTACGTGAACGGAGATCACGATGCGATGGAGAGCTGGAGTGAGAAAGGGGCTCGAAGTGGGAGTGGGCGTGAGTTATCCCCATCCTCTATGGTAAAGAATGGCTTCAAGTTCTCTGCTCCGGAGGCCATCGCCATCATCGGCACAGCGTGTCACTTCCCGGGATCCATCGACAGCCCTGAGCAACTATCCGAATTTCTGAAAAGTCCTCGTGATATCTTAGACGAAACGATGCCGAGCAGTAGAGCGAACCTGGCGCGTTTCCAACACACGGATCCTAATCACCACGGGAGCACCAACGTTGCGAAGGCCTATATGCTCTCACAGCGCGATCCTGCGCAGTTTGACAGCGCCTTTTTCCACATGCACGCCAGCGAGGCTGAAGCCACGGATCCTCAGCATCGGATGATCCTTGAGACGGCGTACGAGGCTTTGGAGTCGGCCGGCTATCCTCTCTCGGCCGTGTCCGGTTCGAGGACTGGCGTTTATGTCGGGTGCATGAGCGCCGACTATTATGATATGCAGATGCTCGACGTTGAAACTATGCCCAAATACACGGGGGTAAGTAGGAGTGAATCTCATTACTTTGGATGCACCGAAACGACTGACTTGGGGATCATCTGGTCTTTCTTGCTTAGATCGGCACGTCACGTTCTATGCTGTCCAACCGCGTGTCTTACTTTTTCAACCTCAAAGGCCCCTCAATGACCATCGACACAGCGTGCTCCAGTAGCCTGGTTGGTGTAGACGCCGCCGTCCGGAGCCTGCGGGACGGGACAAGCGAGATGGCTATTGTCGCTGGCGCCAACCTCATGCTTACGCCGCACTTCTTCGTCGAGGGCGCGATGCTAGGCTTCCTCTCGCCGACCTCGCGCTGCCGGATGTGGGATGCCGCAGCCGACGGGTACGCTCGGGGCGAGGGCGTGGCCGCCGTCGTTCTCAAGCCGCTGGCGAAGGCGCTGGCCGACGGCGACCACGTTGAGTCGGTCATCGCGGCGACGGGGACCAACTCGGACGGTCGTACTGATAGCATTACAATGCCGAGTGCGGTTTCACAGGCGGATCTGATACGAAGCACGTACCGCAGCGCCGGGCTGGATCCTGACTCGGCGCTGGATCGTCCGCAGTATTATGAGGCCCATGGCACGGGCACGAGAACGGGCGATCCGCTGGAGGCCGAGGGCATATCGCGGGCTTTCTTTGGACCGCCGGACCACAGAAGTGGCCATGATGATGGTGATCCTGAGCGAAATCATGCATCGGCCATGTACGTTGGTTCTATCAAGACATTGATCGGCCATCTCGAGACGTGCGCGGGATTGGCAGGCCTCCTGAAAGCGTCTATCGCAGTGCAGCACGGATTCATACCGCCTAATTTGCTCTTCAATGAGATGAATCCAGACGTGTTGCCGTTTGTCAGGAATCTCAAGCTGGCGACACAGTTGTGTCCATGGCCTGAAACACATGGTGAGAGGCCCAGGCGGGCGAGCATCGGCAGCTACGGCTTTGGTGGTACCAACGCTCACGTTGTGCTGGAAAGCCATGAATACAACGATATTACTCGACAGAAGGGGAACGCAAACAGCAACATTGAAGACCGCACGTGTGTTGGCATGCCTGTTATTGGGCCGTTTGTCATATCGGCTGCTTCTCGTTTCTCGCTGGTAGCGGGCGTTCGCCATCTCGCCGAGTATTTAGCCAAAACCCACAACAGGACTTGGACGACGTTGCGTGGACACTTGGGCACCGCCGCTCTATATTGCCTTACCGCATCTCGTTCCCCGGTGCTGCCTCCCGGACGATTCTAGTAGAAAAGTTGCAAGCTAGCGTTGACAAACTGAAGAAGACGCAGTCACTTTCCAGCTTCGGAACCGAGACACGAATGCCCACAACAACTGGCCATGGGGATCGGGAAGAAAGGCTTTTTGACAGTCCACATATTCTTGACGAGCGGCCGGCCATCCTTGCCATCTTTACAGGGCAGGGAGCCCAGTGGCCCGGAATGGGGCGCGATTTGCTGCGGTGGAATGTACGATTTCAAGCCACCATCGCCGCGTGTGACGATGTTTTAAGAAGCTTACCCGAAGCTCATCGTCCTTCGTGGTCAAGTAAGTGGCACCGAAGCAGAATAGTCCCGTCACGAGGCCGTGTTTGGGAAAGAACTTAAACTGACCCGCGTGTAATCCGACCCGTCTAGTCAAGGACGAAATTCTAAAGCCTCCAGACACATCCAGCTCGCAGCTAGGGAGAGCAGAGGTGGCCTCACCCGTGACTACTGCTCTGCAGCTGGCTCTAGTAGACCTCTTGACGACATCGGGAGTGCAATTCGCTGCTGTTGTCGGTCACTCCTCAGGCGAGACGGCCGCGCTGTACGCAGCTGGGATCCTGGGGCTCGAGGACTGCGTCAAGATTGCTTACTACAAGGGCTTCAGCGGACGGCACTCCAAGCGCAAAGGCGCCATGCTGGCCGTCGGTCTGTCCTATAACCAAGGACGAGCCTTCTGCTCTCAGCCACATCTCGCAGGGAGAATAGGCGTGGCCGCTAGCAATGCCCCGGCCAGCGTTACGATCTCTGGCGACGCTGATGCCATCAGCGAGGCCAAGCAAGCCCTGGATAAGGAAGGGACTTTTGCGCGTGCGCTTCGGGTCGACCGGGCTTATCACTCACATCATACGGCCGAAGTGTTGCCCTTCCTCAAGAGTTATCTCAAGGAGTGCAAGATCGCCGTTAACTGTCCATCGAGAGCTGACAGTGAAATAATTGGTTCAGACGATAATGACACCCCTGTCTGGGTGTCAACTCTCCATGGCAATGATGACCTGACACCGGATGCATATGACGAGCTCAAGTGCGACTATTGGCTAAGGTCTGCTACCGATACCGTGCTCTTCTCTCAGGCTGTCGAATCTTCGCTCATCCACGGTCCCTTCGACCTGGTCATGGAGATTGGGCCTCACTCTGCCCTCAGAGGCCCCACGTTGCAGACCATCACAGCAATACTGGGGTCGTCTCCGGCATACACGAGCGTTCTGCAGCGGGGACATGACGCTATCGAGTCTTTCTCGTCCAGTCTCGGTCACATATGGGAGCACGTCGGTCGACCACTCGACGTAATCGACCTGGACTTGTACCAACGCACGTTCTGGCGTGGTTTTCATGACGACACGGATCCATATCGGAACCGTGTCGTTGTCAAGGGCCTGCCGGCGTACCAGTGGGACCAGCAGCGGTACTGGCACGAGTCGCGGGTAGCGGCGAATCTACGGCTTCGCAGCGGCCCGCCTCCAAACGAACTTCTCGGCCGTCGGTGTCCCGATGACTCGGACTCGCTCATGCGCTGGCGTAATCTACTCTGTTTGGAGGAGCTCCCCTGGCTGCAAGGACACGCGTTCCAGGGCGTGGCTGTTGTTCCCATGGCAGCCTACGCCGCCGTCGCACTCGAGGCTGCACTGGAGATGGTGGGAGCGCAGAACAAGAAGTCGGGATTGTGCATTCTGGATGACATCGTCGAGATGAGAGTGGAGAGTTTGGTTGTGCACGAGGCTCTGAGCTTGGAGTGTTCCGGAAAGATCGAGACACTGGTCACGCTGGCGGAGAGAACGAGTACGAAAATTAGGACACCTCCTAGTACACGAGCAGATAAACACGCTCCGAGGGTCAGAACGCTCGTGGCCGATTTTATGTTTGAGGGATGTGCTCTCACAGACTGCAACGGAACCGCCGCGCTGAGCAGATACTGCTCCGCCAAAGTGGTTGTCTCTTTCGTTTCCGATGGGAACGATGAGATTGTGGACGGCTACTCGAATTTGCCTACCTCGCCATACGTCTACATACAGCAGACTGAGCACCTCCAACAATCGAAAGGCTTGAGCCTGGACGTGGCCGAGTTTTATTCCCATCTCAAACGCATTGGCATCCATTACGAGGGGCCGTTCCGGGCTATCACACAAGGAACCCGGGAAGAAGGATCACAGACAGCCTGTGCCTCGTGCGTCTGGCCCGACCCCGTTCGCCAAGTCGGCGGGTTTAGAGTGCTCCACCCGGCCATCTTGGATAGCTCGCTGCAAGCCATCATAGCAGCCCTGTATCCGCCCGGTAGCATACGCTTCGAATCCCCCCTTTTGCCCGTGAGACTTGACCGCTTATCTATTGACCCTCGGCGGCTTTGCGCGCTTTCGAAGCGTTGCAATGTTGTTCATTACGACCCCGATAACAGTGAGAAGGCGTATGGAAGCATCGTCACCATGTCAGTCGCAACATATCGCGGTCCGAGAGCCAGTCCAGTTGCCTCCGTATCTACACGCGTACTCCTGGATATCGATGTCGATTCCGACCATGTCGTCCCAGGGGATCAGTCAGCCGCCTTTCACGCAGAAGGAATCGCCTTTCGCGGTGTGATAGGTGAGCGGTCAACTCCCCGTCATGATCTCGCTCTGTTCTACCGCACTGTTACGGGGCCAGATATCCTATCGCCCAACCACAATTTTTCGCCGGCACAGGACGAAACAACCAGGTACTACGACAACATTGAAATGCTGGAGCGCCTCGCCCTTTGCTACATGCGTCGCTTCGTGGAGAGCGTATCAGCCACGCAGGAGGCAAGCTTCCCCAAGTGGCACCATCGTCACATGACGTCCGTGTACCGGCGGTGCGTCCTCAATCATGACCAGCACCAACACCAACGCGATAATGATCTGGACGACGTCGAAAGGCTGCTGGCCAGGTGTGAAGCTGAGGGTATTGTCAACGCACGGCTCGTGCGAGCCGTGGGCGAGAATCTGCGGGCTGTGTGCGAGGGGCAGCGTGACATGCTCGAGGTGTTACTGGAACAGGACGGAGTATTGTCGACGCTGTACGACCGCGGCATTGCGATGGCTGACGCAAATCGCGCGGTTGGCCAGCTGGTTGAGCAAATTGCTCACAAGTATCCGCGTATGGACCTGCTCGAGGTCGGGGCTGGGACTGGCGGGACCACCAAATACGTCCTTGAGGCACTGGGGGGCCGGTTCAAGACGTACACGTTCACGGACATATCGGCCGGCTTCTTTGAACGGTCAGAGGAGAAACTAGCTGTGTACGACGACGGTCATGGCAGCAAGATCAAGTACCGGGTTCTCGACATTGAGCGGGACCCTGCGTCTCAGGGGTTCGCCGAGGGGGCGTACCATCTGGTTTTGGCGGCCAATTGCGTCCACGCCACCAGAAGTCTTACGGCCACGCTCTCTCGTCTGCGAAGATTACTTCGGCCCGGTGGCTTCCTCGTGCTCTTCGACATCACAGGCCAGCCCATGTGGCTGTCATACTCCTTCATCTTCGGCGGACTTGACCAGTGGTGGGCTGGCGTCGAAGATGACCGGGTAGATGGCCCGGGAGCTTCTCGCGCCAGGTGGAACTCGGAACTGCTGAAAGGCTGCTTTTCGGGGCTGGATCGGGCTGTCGCCTTCCCGCATCGTCGTGAAATGTTTTCCGTCATGTTATCGCAGGCAGTTGACGAGCCCGGGATGGTACTGGCTCTGAGGCAACCCGCGCTCGCTCTCGAGCAAGACAGCTGCCGGTACGCCCATCAGGCCTTCGCTGTTGTGGGGTCCTCGACTCTTGCTGAACGTGTTCTGAGCCAGCTTGATCGCCATGGTCGAAAAGTCATTCATGCGCCTAGCCTGGACTATGTCGGTGCCATGACGGGTTCTACCTCGTCGTTCGTTACCCCGGAAAAGAACCTCGCAGTTGTCTTGATGACTGAGCTCGATGTGCCCTTGTTCTCTCGTCTGACCGAAGATGCATTGGCCAGCTTTAAACGGCTGCTAAGTGTTAGCAGGTATTTCATGGTTGTAACCCGGCGCTGCCAAGACGATAATCCCTATTCCAACATGCTCGTTGGTGTCTTGCGGGCATTGTTCGTGGAGATGCCGCATGTCAGATTCCAATGTATTGACCTCGGCGACCCTGACGTTATGACTGACAGCCTTTGTCGTACTTCGAGCATCGTCTCGGAGAGCCTTTTGCGTATGATTCTTCTACCCCTACCTGAGGACAGAATCTCCCTTGACGATAACACCATGTGGTCGATGGAGCCTGAATTGTTGGTGCGAGACGGCTGCGTTTTGGTCCCCCGCGTGGTGAAGGACAAGGCAAAGAATGATCGTCTTAACTCAACCAGACGTGTCATTGAGCAAGAGACATGCCGGTATCGGCATCTGGTCGAGTTGAAGACGGTCCGAGACGCATCACGCGTGTCTGACAATGACATGGACGGTGATGGCTGTCCTGCTCAGGTTCTCCTTGTGCGCCGACCCACGCCCTCTCAGCTGCCTGCGGACGACGAGACGACGACACACCGTATTGAGACGACCTTTTCCACCTTACAATGTCTTCCGTATGCGCCAGGTCATCAGTGCTTCCATCTCATCCTCGGAAACGTCACAACCCCCCTGTCGGCATCGGCAACCACGCGCAGCAGGGTGGCGGCTCTATGTCCAGCCAAAGCAGCCACGGTTGTCGACGTCCATCGAGACAACATCTTCGAGCTTCATCGTGGGAACATGGACTCACTGTCGTTGTTTTCAGACGATATCATCCTGCTAGCCATTTTATCCAACATGGTGCTGCGACATGCAGCCTCTATGGTTCCCGACGACAATAAGGTGCTGCTGCTCGATCCTGGACACGATCTCAGCAATATGGTACCCAGATTGAACCTGCCCCGAAAAATCAAAGATAAGTTGTTACTAGCAGGTCTTGGATCATCCCCCTCAGACGAGATAAGGTCACACTGTATCGGCGCCGTCATTGACATGAGAGGCGGCCTGCATGTGTACAGCTCTAGGAGCAGAGAAAAGGATAGCAGCGGCGAACAAATGGTTGAAGAACTTGGACCATGGGTTCTTCGATACCGGTATCCCTTCGTCCCTGCCCTTTCTGAAAGTCAAATGAGGTCCATCTTCTACACTGCATGTACAGATCTAGCATATCTGGATCCTTCGGCGAGTACTGCATTCTTGAACAGCCCACCCGTGGCCTTCTTCGACTGGCGAAGCGACACGTTCACGACTCGCATCCAACCCCTAGACAGCAAGAAACTATTCCGCGCCGATAGAACCTATCTCCTAATCGGCCTCTCCTCAGACCTGGGACTGTCGCTCTGTCGGTGGATGGTAGCCAACGGTGCCCGGTACCTTGCAATAGCAAGCCGGCACGCCCCGGAACAGATCAGCTCCGACCCATACTCATCATTTGCTGACGACATGCGCAATGCGGGCGTCGTATTCGCCACATTGAGGTGTGACGTGACGAGCCGCACATCTCTCGAGGCAGCCGTCCGGGAACTCAATGCGCACCCGCACACGCCGCCCATTGCCGGCGTCGCACACGGCGCCATGGTGCTGGAGGATAAGCTCTTCACTGATATGACAGTCTCGGACCTGGAGACGGCTATCGCACCCAAGGCTCGCGGCGCCTCAAATCTTGATGAACTGTTCCGCAGTCGCGAGGAGCCTCTCGAGTTTTTCGTCATGATGTCCTCGACGGCTTGCATCATCGGCAACATCTCGCAGTCCAACTACCACGCCGGAAACATGTTCATGGCGGCCCTGGCACGGCAGCGCCGCGCGAGGGGACTGCCCGCCTCCGTGCTGCACCTGTCTGCCGTTGCGGGCGTGGGCTACGTTCACAGACTTCCCGGACGCGCAAGAGAGTTCACAAATACTTTTGCCATGCTGCACGAGGAGGACCTGCATCTTGCCTTCTGCGAGGCTATCGTGACGGGTCGTCCGGGCTCCAGGGCGGACTGCGAGGTGATTTGTACTCTGAAGATGAAGAAGAAGGAGACGGTCGCCAACAACACCACGGTGAACAACTGGCTCAACAGCCCCCGCTTCTCGGCCCTTATTGAGAACGATGGCTCCGAGTCTGATTCTGCAGTCAACGGCAACAGCGACACAACCAGTGCCATCCAGGTGATAGATCTCGGAGCTGCCCTACGCGACGTTCAGGCATCCGACCAGGCCCAGGCAGCCCAGATGATCCAGGCCTCGTTCATCAGAAAGCTCGAAAATTCTCTGCGCAAGGGTCCCGGCACTATCGATGCCCAGGTGTCACTGTCGGCCGTGGGCCTTGACTCGGTACTGGCTGTCGAGATGCGCTTCTGGTTCCTCAAGACCATCATGGTCGAGATTCCCGTACTCAAAATCATGGACCGGTCGGTTGCGCAGATTAGTGAGCATGCGGCGGGCGAGTACATGTCCCAACGCGAAGGGAAACAAGCACCGGCATTGTAGAAACAGTAACCTTGAAACGTAAAGTTATGGTCAATGCATCTGACAATCCCTTGCCTTGATGCCAGTCAGAACATCCTAGAGTTGTCGGCGAATGATGAGTCCCATAGCTCTCCCCCCGAATTTCACTGTTTGTCCCATTCTCATGTGGAAGGTAACTCGTGATCGAACTCCATATAAGCCAGCTTACTTGAAAAAGGTGAAACACTCTTGATAATTCTCTTGTATTTCTTTTCCAGGCATGTACTTAAGTTCTACGCTTGCTCCTAGGTCCTGATCCTTTGTATAAAGTTCTAAAATGCCCCCTTCTGAGCCGGATAGGCAAGCTCATAATTCCACGGGCACATATATTCTATTGTTTATTATAGGTTTGTTAAAAAACCTTCAATCAAGACTTTGCAAAACCCAAGACGTCTCCATAGCTAAGCCATTTTATGATCGACTTTTATATGATCCGTTCATACATGATGAACTCTTTTAGAAGTAGCTGTTAAATATATAAATCTATATAAAGAATTCATACAGTGAATAAATTTTCTTCAAAGTCTTGGAGACCGGGAATGACATGACAGCACAGAATTCGGCAGCTTGGTCGTACTGAGCTGCTTATCCGGTTCGCAACGAAAGAAATTGAGGGATGGCGAGAGGAAAAATCATACATCATTTTACTTTCATGCACGGCACTTTCAAGGTGGCAGCAACAAAACCTTGAATTGATTGA
The DNA here is from genome assembly GCA_020466075.1 of Colletotrichum coccodes. Lineage (NCBI taxonomy): Eukaryota > Fungi > Ascomycota > Sordariomycetes > Glomerellales > Glomerellaceae > Colletotrichum > Colletotrichum coccodes. Next base: position 45,152 of record JAIMZG010001549.1, read on the forward strand.
TTCGAGAAAAGACCAATACGGAACAATGTTCACGTTGATGGAAGTTCCTTACACTGTCCAAAACAAGGAACGATTACACTATCTTCTCGTCCAGAAGTACTTTCTTACAGCCGCTAGTTAACGGGCTCATCTCGACGCTCTGCCCTCTGAGTAAGAAAATCTGTTCTTCTCGACCCCAGAATCACTCCGATTCCTCCTAATCTCCCGCTCTGCTGCCCTCCACGCGAGTGAAAGGACAATAGTGGTGATCAAAAGGACCACGCAAGCGGCTACCAAAGTCCAAGCGCATAATCCATACTTTGCCGACAAGACGTATAGATTTCTTGTTCTCGTCGCTGATGCGGGGGCTGCCGTCCATATGTAGGATGTACTTGGCGTCTCCCGTCTGATCTTCTCGAAGACGGCGAACACGCAACCTACAGCAGAGAGGGCAAAGATGAAGGACAAGGCAGAGAAAACCATGCTTGCGAAGGACGCTAGCCGGTAGCGCTTGTAGAACGCCGGGGCGATGGCCATAATGGCCAGCCCAGTTGTAGCGGTTGCAACAGCCGGAAGGACAAAGCCCAACGTCAAATCACGCAACTGGTTGGTCGACGTCGATGAAGGAAAGTTTTCAATGATCGACCGGACGGGTGAGCCCGGGTAGTAGCCGTGCGCGTGGTTTCTGACACATCTTTGAGGGTGCGTTCTCCTACATTGATTAAAGATCAGCTATCCGCCTTTCGATAGCCGCGCTTCCAACGTAATGGGTAACAGCAACGCCTCTACATCGCACGTTACTCACCATGCAGTAGAGGTAGCCTGACAGTAGCCCCAAAGTCCGAACTGGACTCTGATTTGCGGGCTGTATCTCGCATTGAATCTCCGGCCAGCCTCCAATGTGAAAATGGGCAGGCTTGTGTCGGGAGTAGAGAGACAGGTGACGACCAGAAGGCCAAGTGAAGCAAACAGCAGCATGACGCCGGCTGCATCGAGTATTCGCCTAGTTGCCATATTCAACGAAGCGGTCCAGCGTGCTTGGATTTAAACTGAGACCCGGTCTTTTGGCAATGATCACTTTGAGTTCTGCAGTATTCGAAAAGCGTGGATCAGGCGTGGAATTGTTTACCATCTCCTAACATCCAGTCACGATTTGGCCTTTATAGTGCAAATTACGACCAACAGCCCATACCGTCCGGGCGAAGCCAAGAATAGGAACGCAAACAAGCAGGGCAAACGCTGCGGGCCCCTTCCTGACTGTTGCGGTTCCGAGTGTTGATGATTAAGACAGGTATGCTTGCTGTGCCTCAGCCTCTGATGTCAATAGGTGCTGGGCGCGTTAAAAGATCCAATCGCTGCTGAACATGCGTTCCGGTAGGGCTGATCAACGTGGATGGTAACATGCCAAGTCGGCAGATCTTCCCAAACTCAACTGCATCAGAGTTGCCCGAATGTGTCATTGTCTTAGACTCGCGCGTGCCAATCCATACTGCCATAACATAATGGTCCAATTTACTTTGATCGGCAACTGGAGGGACTCCTCGGACGGTGCTTGGACTTTCGTTGCGTACTAGCGGGAGCATCGGCAGACGTCACATAATATTGGCGGTGCTCTTTTCGAACGAACAGACGGGATTTTCCACCAACATGCATATACAGCTGAAATGAGAGGAAGCAGCACCCATTTTCTTTGATATTAATGACAGTTCCTAGTAATCTCGCCTGTCGTTCGAGTGCCCTGACTGTTGTTTCTTTGGTTCTGTGATGCTTAATCTCCGAAGGATGCGTTTGACGTAAGCCGAGCGTCTGCCGCCCAGAATTTCGAACCGTTATCGCCAAGTCCGAAGGGTTGAGGTTGAGAGACCTTGGCAACTGTGCGGGTGTGGCTGGAGTCCTTGTCCCAGTACCCCAGCGCCCAAGCGAACATCTGTTCACTGCATGCTTGAGTCGAGTTCACTGCTCTTGGACATGTTCTGGCTTGGTCGAGTAACACGAAAACGATTGTCCAGTGGTTGTCGGAGACAGATGGTGCCAAGTCTAGGAGATACCATCCGATGGCATGCTCACTGGCAGGGGAGCGTCATACTTGTATTTGGAGAATCGGTTGCCGGTAGGTTTCGTTGTCCGTGCTGATGATTACCATGACAAATCGTTACCAGTTCTAGATCAACATCTGTTCATCCAGCCAAGGCCGTTGTCGCTAGTAAATGCTACCCTCTCCCTTTCGACCCTTCATACAGATTGAAATATTGGCTTGCTCCTGACAGGAGACGAGAGATTTTCTTTGGGCTTGGCCGGTTACGTCCCGGTTCATCCGTTCCCCCGTCGCTTTCGGGGTTCTCGCCTTCCTTGGGCAGCTATCGTGACTCCGCATACGAGCTGGCCGGGTTCAAGAAGTGTTACCGAGCCCGCCATCCGGTGCATCCACATGGCCTCCATGAATTAAGAACGCGGCTAACGATGTACCCCGCACCCTTTACCCCATAACCCCCCAGCATCTTTCTATTCGCCAAGCAAAACCTCGAGCTCTTTGGTTCGTTTTTCTGTCATCCCCCCTTGACTCCATTTGTAAAGGTTGACACAGCCTTCAAGGGCCAAGACTTGAGCGACTTTGGACGAAACGAAGCGTCTCTTGTGCCTCGTCTGTCGTGAAAACTCGGAACAACACTTCGAGCAACACACCACCGTTTCCTCGCCATCATCTCGGCGAAAACCCCCCTTTCGTACGCCAACGAGTCAGTGTCGGAGCTCGGCTGAGAGGCCTCTACGATGGCAGGGTCGACCACTCTGAGCGTTCGAGACGAGGAGAACCCAGCAAGCCCCGTGGGTTTGACTGCTTGGCAAACGCGATCCACCTCCACAGCCATACCGGAATAGTGGTGTGCCTGGGTGTGTTTGTTGCCGTTCCCTGGGGATCCTTGCGACGAACCTTTCAAAAGCAAACTTTCAGACGCCGCAACCTATCACGCAACCGCAATGTAGCACACCCATTCAAGGCATACCCGCGCGGATGGACGTGCGGAAGCTGGACCTGTTTGGCCTCATGTGCGTCTTAGCTCAGCGCGGGCGGCGTTCGTTCCGATGGCAAATTACGCTTAAATGTCCGTTCTCCTCGACTTGCTCGCGCATCTCGAAAAAGGGCACGCCGGCCAGATTCAGTCTCTGCAGTCACTGACAAGCCGCCTCAACTTCACGTCAACATGCAACCTACAGAGATCCTCGCCATCCTGGCGGGCACTTACCAGCTCCTCAATACTTCTGCGTAAGTTGCTCTCAGCATCTACTTCGGCCCCCGCCAAGAACCGCTGTTACTTACACACGTATCTCATAGGACGCGCGATGGAGTCCCTGTAGAAGACCGCACCTACGGGTCCAACCCCGTCGGCATACTTTCCTACAGCAAGTCTGGCTTCATGTCTGCCACAATCACATCAACGGACCCCGAAGACCGACCGGCAAACTTGACCTTTCCCTTCCAGGACGGCCAATCAGACGCCGACTGGGCTCTTGTCGGCAAACACAGCATCGGATATGCTGGGCCGGTCTCAGTCAGTGACGCAATCGAGGCGACTGCCACTTTCGGTCAACTTATCCACGGCCCCTTGACGGTGGCGAACGTCCCTTCAATGACGGGAAACAGGCAAGTACGCAACTACACGACTTTCGAGGACGGAAAGCTACTGCGCATCTCCTCACAAAGAGACGGCAGTAACCGTGGCGAGCTTTGGTGGAGGAGGTTGGATTGAGGTGCCGCGGTGCCATACCTATCGCGAAAGAATTCTTTTCTGTATTAATGACTTGACAAAGCGACCGACTCGCTGTCCTGGATGATCATTAGAACTGCGACGTGGGGAAATGATAGAAGTATGCGGAACCATTCAGTCGAACAACCTTACCCGTGAGAATGACGCTTTTAACCCATCCTAAAGCCCTGGCCAAGTGTTGATGTGTCTGAGATCCATGAGGCCCTAGTCTTTCCGAGTGTGCCAGTAGATGCTAACCTGAGTGGCTGACAAGATAGTAGGGTAGCGTAAGCTTTCCAAGCTCCCCCTGCCGGCCGACCACCCAAATATATGCCAAGCAGTTGGCGGGTTTTCACTCTATCACGGGAGGCATTGAGCAGAGCAGCCATGACATACGGCTCCAGTGTTCTCGGGCTCCACTGGTCGTCGTATTCACAGTTCACACAACGAACTGAATAGCTATTACTAAGCAGGAATGCATATGTTGGTATCACAGGTGTATCCGTACGGATGGGCAACAATACGCCCATTGTATTGCTGCTAGAAGATGGTGATGATGTGTATGAAGTAGGAAGTCAGCTAGCGGAAGAGGTTGCTGGCGTCCGTTGATATCAACGAGGTAGGTCATGTGGTGAAGCCACGCGCCGCTCGTCGCCGGCCGTCAGCCACATCCACGTGGCTGTTCCAACAGCATACGACGTGCTGAAAGTTTCTGATTCCGGATGTCGGAGCCATGATCCATCCCTCCATCGACGCAATCCCACCCGAATAAAAGTTCAAATGATTGCCGAGCGCCAAGCAGCCATCACGCCGTCAACGCAACGGCGAAGCTTAGCAGCAGTGGAAACCACCCGAGACTTGGCGGGGTTGCTCCCGCAGAGACGATCTTGGGCAGTAGGCTTCCTGGCACTGCTTGTTGGGCCTTGGCACAAAGATATTGAACCAGGGGGCGTTGGGGCAATCGCCCTTTGGAGGAGTTGCGATCGCGGGCCATCCACGTTTCGTTGTATCCGAAAGCCACGAAGACTGGCCAGTACACCCCGACCTCCTCGTCGTACGCCGTCATGTTGCCTTTGTCGCCCCAGTGGGATGCCCATTGCACGATTGCCGACCCGTTGTAATACGGCATCTCATTCGGCAACGTCTCGTTGGTTGGCTTGTGGAGTTTTCCATCGGAGAGGGAGGTGTTCCATGGCGCGTACATTGTATGGGTTCCTTGGTCGAGGGAGACAAGCCACCCTTCAAGCGTTGCAAACGGGCTTGACAAGCAGTCATTTAAAACCATCGACGGGCAGCTGGGCTCTCCTTTGAGTGTATCGTCGGTAAGTCTTTCAACAAAGCGATCGGCAATCGCCGAGGCCAGGCCGATGGCGCAGTTACTATCAAAAATTGCCTCACAAGATCCATTCTCATGCGCCTTCGCTTGAATCTAGCGATCCCAAGATTGTGGGACAGACGACGTGTAGACGCATACTTTCCAAGTCCGGTCATGTCGGTACGGCGCGTTCGCCTCCAGCGAGGCCTTCACCAAGTCTTCGGGTGGGGTCAGGGACAGAACTCCACCGGCGACGTAGGCGGAAGGGTCGAACGTGCTTGGGCGGCTTGCCAGCCCCAGGGGAATGTCGGCTTTGAGGTCAAGTGAAACGGCCCACTGGAGTCTTGGAATCGAGTCGTTGCCAGCATGAGTGGGATAGGGCGCAGAGATGTTGGGGCCGTCGAAAGTGAAGCGGCCGGTCGCATTCGGGTTGGACATGAGGTGACCCCATGTCTCTGGTAGAAAGTCGTAGGGTGCCTGGCTGGCATTGCCCTTGATGATACGTTCGTCAAGGCGGACTTGACGATGACCCTGGGCAGAGACAATCCACGCCCCAATGGCGATGGGAATGGTGACGAGAGCGCCTAGGTTCATGATGTTTGCCTGGGGTATACTTGGTACCGCATATGCAAACGGAGACTGGAACGAAACAGCATTTACCGCCCCAGCTTCGATGCCTAATGCCAACTGGGATAGCCAAGTCTTAATAAGTACCACAAAACCCGATGTATTGGACACGAGGAGCCAAGCTGATGACATTCCGAGGTAGTGCTATGCGGCCTGATGTCAGTCCTCGTTCCGAGAGGCACAGCCAATAGGAAAAATCCGAGAGCTAACGACACAATTAGGATGTGACGGTTTTCTTTGAACCGTTCTGGTACAAATCATTGTCATAAATTAGCCAGAGGCAGAAGCGATTGCCCTAGCGATTGGGTGAAAGGCTCATTCCTGAATGCTGCGCCGTACGGAAGCAGAGCAACACGAATGTCAATCGGGCAGTTTCTGAATATTGATCTTGGCGCTCGTCAGACCTCCTATGGATTTTCCCATCTGATCAAAACTAATTTTGGGGGGTTACTAAGTAACTTGGGCCGGGCTACGGCTTCAATGGGTGGGAGGCGACAGAGAATGAACGGCTTTTTGGGACAGAATCAGGAACACACTTCGGTTCAGCTGGTGAAAGCAATCCCACGTTCTACCAATCATCATTCCCAGTAGCATTGAAGCTGTTCCTTTTCGACTGAGCTGCTTTGGCTGAAGGCTGTCAAGATGTTTGCCGGGCTGCCTCCGCTATGAAATGCATGAAGCCCAAATGTGACTACGCAAAGGCCTGGTTAGCCAACCTGTCGGCTTCCTTATTTTCCTCTCTCGGAATCGGCCAAAACATGATTTCCAGGCCGCCGTCGTCACCATATGTCATATCATCCAGCTGCTCATGCAGGTCCTTGAGCGTTTCAAAGTGCGCAACCCTGTGGCCCCTGGCATTGATCCCTTCGTTCTCGATCCAGTCCCCTATCCAGAGAGACATGGCGTTGGCCAGATACTCCGAGTCCGTCGCAATCTTGATCTTTGTCAAGGAATAGTCGCGGCTGGTGACGTCGCGGAGGATGCCCAGCGCTTTCACGAGGGCCTCAATCTCGGCGCGCGAGCTAGTCTGAGGGAGGGCCGGCGCGAGCAGGCCGCAACGGTTGTACTGGGAGCCCGGGCCGAAATAGACGCCCCACGACCCTCGAGCTGAAGGGGTTCCGTTATCGCGACAGGCGCCGTCGATGTAGACGACAAGGCTGCCGGGGTCGGGCACGACGCCCTTCTTGTTCCAGGAATACATCTGGAGGCCCAACACCTGTTTCCGTGGGTCATAAACGACGAGCTCTGATCTCGGGACCATCCTATGCGCGTCGCTTGCGCGATGCTCGAACAGTCGACTGCCCTCCCCGTCGTCATCATCGTATCCCATCATTTTGTCGCCGGCTGTTGAGGGGTCAAGAAGCCCGGTACTAGACTCTACCAGGAGCTCGTGACTGCGCCGTATATTCGGTGGTGTGAGAGGCGATTCAGCGATGTCTATACAGAGGTGATGTTGTACAGCGCGCACACCCTTATCTCTTCAGCTTCAGTTTTACTTTCAGCGAAGAGCGGTGATGAAACTACCTACAGATGTCTTGCGTGAATGTTTATTGAACAAGGGCCTACAATGGACCTTGGTGTTCAGCTTCTGGGCGGGCCGCAATCTGGAGTCCTTTGCATGCGGAACAGCTTGGCGAAAAGAGGGGGAAAGCCAACCAAACCAAGTTTGATGTCAGGGTGCGGAAAAAAGTGGTCCCTTTACCTTTCTCAATCGGTTCAGACCGGTACTCGACTTCAACCAAGTCCGTTTACATCGCAGGTTTTCGTCGGGCCAAGGTTCATTTGCTTTACACATCAACCTGAGATTTTACCTCGCGTATAGGCAGAACCTCACGAGAAATATTTGGTCCTTTAATGAACACATGTCTTTTGGGGTCTAGCTCTAATGCGGTCGATATCATGCAACTTTCGACAGCTTTACTATTACTGAGGTAGTCCACCCTTTACCCTCACATGAACATCTGCGCGACCGCAAGTAAGATGAGGATAAGACCGGGTAACAGCACCGTCATTGTCAACTCCTCTATTGCAAGCTCAGTGCTAGGCGAAATCAGGTTGAGAGGAAAGTTCGGCGGGAACGCTCGTCGCCGCCGTTCCACTGTCTCCATGAGACGCCTTGGCACGTTGGTGATGTCGATGGTCAAGCGGTGGTTCGCCTTGCTCGAGTCGTGATAGACATAGAGAGTCTGCAGATCGGGATCATACGACCACTCCCCGCCGCTGACCTTTATGTCGACTGTACGCTCGGCATAGTGATACTTCGGCACAAACACCTCAGTCGTCCGCGACTTTTCTGATTGATTCTTCGCGGGTTGGCTCGCGCTGATGGGCTCCGTTGTCCACTCGAATTCGTAGTGCAGTGTACGAGGGTCCCAATCCGACCGCAAAGGACGTCCCGCGACCTTGACGGCGTAAGGGCGGATGATAACGTCGAGCACACGTCCACCGCGGTAAAGTTCGTTTTCCTCATGCGCCTCATTGGCATAGTCGGGAAGGACGTGGCCGGGCTTGGCTTCGGTGTTGCCGTTGACAACGGAGAAGTCTTCCATGTTCCACCCGTCGCCGTACTCGACACGATTGTCGGGGTTGTAGTTCCACAGTGTGAAGGAAACATGATTGTCCTCCATGGCCGAAACCAGGGCATGCATCAGCTCCCGCTGCTTGTCGTACTGGCCAGTCTTGAACGCTTCGCCGCCGTTTATGTCGAAGGGGATGCCGACCTCGCCAATCAGTGCGGGCACGTGGCCGCCCAGCGACTTCTTCCCGTACCCGAGGATGTTCGCAAGCTGAGTGCGATAGTTTTTCCGCAGTGCCTTCGCGCCGAAGTAGAGCGCTTTGAGAATGAACATGCCCCTAGACGCACCCTGCACATTGACGCTCATCCACGAGTGGTGTTTGCTGAACAAGACGTTGAGGTCGTAGAAGTGAGGCGCGAACACCAGGTTGTCCGGCCTTGGGGTTTCGATGATGGTTTTCGTCGCATACTTTTGCTTCTGCGCTGACTCGTCTGCCTTGCCCCCATCTCCAACCCAGGGGGGCATGAACTCGTTGGGTATCGGTTCGAAAAAGCAAAGTTGGCGCGGGGTTTTCCGGGAGACGCGGTCAGAAAAGCGCTTCAGGAATGGGGCGTAAAAGTCTCTGTACCACTCGAGCGGTGTCCCTTCGCGGCCAGGTCGGTGGTCCACCCCGAAATAATCTTTCTGGAGCACCTTTGGGGCCTTCTTGTCTTCGTCCCATTCCCAGACACCGTGTGCGCGCCATACGCATTCGCCCAAGCCGTAGTTTTGAGCCTTTGAGGTATCCGATTCGGCAGTCAACCAAGCAGATCTTCCCTTCGGATCGACACGAGTTCGGTGAGAAACGCGAGTCGGGAACGGCCAAGACTTGACATAGTAATCCACCTCCTGTGCATAGCCACTGGCGAGCGCAAGTGCCTGCGTCAGCGAAGGGTAGTATCCGATATGGAGGTCAGTGTCGTAGTTCCACCCGTCAAATCCATGGAGGTTGATGAGGCCACGATGCGGTTCGTTCAAGGGTTCGAACCCAACGCAGGCCTCAAGGCCACCGACCTCGTCGGCTAGTCGGCCGAAAGCCTCGATAAACGCATCCTGAAGGAACTCCCGAGCCGATACAGTCTCGCCCTCGGTCGGATTTGTTCCGTCGCGGGTGGCTGGCCGCGGACAACGCAGCTTTGGTGCAAGAGCATCTCCGGCCCAAAAGAGCGTGGCCATCGTCGATGCTGCCAGCTTCTGATACCCCGAGGCCAAACGAAAGGGCCGCTTGGTTCCTTCTCATTTACCGACGCAGTAGCCCTCCGCAGCTCATCCTGGCCATGAACATAAGCGGCGCCCGTGTCGGTGAAGGCTTCGACGTCGAGTCCGGCAACCTCAAAGGTCCATCCTGGAGCACCGCTGCCGCCACTGAACCTGCTCCATACATCCTGATGGGCGCAGACGAAGCACTTGATGCCATACTTTGGCATCAGCTCAATGAGCTTGCGCAAGTAGTCGATGTACTCCAGATCAAGGTCCGTCTGGGGATCCGGTCCAGAATGGCCGATTGACTCCCATGTAACGAGAAGACGGATGAGCGGAAGGCCCCATGCTTGCAAACGTCGGAAGTGAAGCGGCGCGTCCTCGAGCGGAAATGGCCTGCCGATGAAGGTTACGGTGCGGTGCTCGAAGAAGCCCTCGGTGAGATGAGAGAGGCCATTCGGTTTCGTCGGCAGCTTGCTGGCTCCTGAGATGTTGAGTCCATGGAGGGTAAGTGTGCGGCCGTGTCCATCAACAAAGTAGCCGTCCTTCAGGCCGATCGGCCCTCCCAGAGCAGCGTCTGAGAGGTCCTGTGCGGAGTACTTGTCCACCATGATGAATGGCGGTGGAATGGTTGGTTCGGGCTGCAAGGTGAACCGGCTGGTGGTTGGTTGCTCGCGATGTTTCATTACGCGTACCGGCAGCCCCCGGACAGGCCAGATAATATGTCTTAGTCAGCAGAAGCCGCTTCTTACCCTGGTAACCGACCTCACGAGCCAAGTTCGGTCCCTCACCTCCTGGGACAAGGTCACAAGATTTGGAGCTTCGTAAGATTTTTAGGATCATTTGCGACAATATTTTACAAGAAGTAGAATTTCACTCCCGAGCTATTCCTCGCTACTGTTGCCTGCTGTCCGAAGCGGTTAGAAAGATAACGGGACGTCGGGGACCTCGGGTTCCGGAGTGTGGATATCGAGTTTTCCATCAACCATGCCCAAAGCCTTCGGAAACTGAGCCATTGCGAAGGGTTCATCAGAGGTGATGCATGAGAAAAGGCAGATAATGAGGCGGCATGTTGGGTTTATGATCAGGTTTCGTCACCGCTGGAAAGTCTTGGAGAACAACTCCATTTGCGCCGCCACCTGTCGTGTTTGGCACGCAGCGCATTCACAGTTGCTACTTCGATCACTAAACAACTTTTTCGTAGAGTTATTTTTTCAACGGAGATATCTTGAGCCACCAGTTACGACCTAGCAGACTCCGGCGAAGGTTGTCGTTTTGAAATCCTAGGGATGTTACAGCTTGTCTACGAATTGAGACCATCGTTACAAAAGACAACGCATCCCCAAAACGCGAAGAGACAAGCTCGAAGGTGTTTCCGACATAAACTTCAATCTAGAAACGCGACTTGGCTGGAAATCTTAGCTGCCCCGACACGACGGTGCCATAGGTCGCCGTGTAATCGAAGGGCAATGGAACCCCTCGCGTTTGAGTAAGACGTTTGGATAAGAAATATCATCTTAACCTGTGTCGTCAGGCAAGTCGCCCGCGCTTGTTCATGGTTCACCTTGACACTTCTATCGCCGTATCACGATGATACCGATCCTCAGGAAATATTCAATCGGCCATTGTCACGCTGTCGGTGCCTAGCACGGGCTTGGCGGGGTGCGATGGACGAGTTCCTCGAGGCGCGGGCATTGAGTGGTGAAGTACGGCGGATGAAAACCAAGGAACCGATTTAGGCGCCTAAAAACCTCCGCTTCCCGGCGACTGTTCTCATCATCAAAGCAGCGATATTAAGAAATCGGTCGTATTACCTGGATGCTGAATTTCAATCTGCTTCAACGCCATGATGGGCAGTTCTCAAGTGTCCATTGAGGACATGGAGCCGGATCCGAACACTAGATGGGCTGCGAAACGCCCGGCGCGGGTATCATTCTCGCCTCACAGGCTTCAGAGATGATGAAGTTTAGGCACCTCAAAGACCCAAGCCGCCGGACAACCCCGTGGGTCGTACCGGAAGGGGCAAGGCGAATAACTTTGAAAAGACTTTAGTCATCACGCAAGTTCTATGAAAGACAATGCAGGGGATCGCCTGCAGGTCCAGGGACACAAACACATTGCTCATTTGGCGGCACACGTCACTAACCATGTCTTTTGCGCCGTGGCCACTTGCGAGCTTTGGCTAAGGCAAGTAATTTCAAACGATTACCTGTTAATCTCCCGAACCGTTAGGTTAAGAGGAAACCTCCGGACATTGTCAAGCCTGAGACCCTGGTGCCAATATTTGACAAGGTGACGAGGCTTCTTGCTCTGCGAATGCAAAGCCAGCTGTGCCCTAGCCAAGAGGCGCGAGCCTTCCACTTTATGACGGGTAGCCGGAGCAAGAGATGCCGTTTCCGCAGGGACTGCAATGCGGAGCGGTGCAGAGTCCGAGTTTTCGTTGACGACCACTCAAAGACTCGGCAGGAAAGCAGCAGCGCTGGCTGGATTGAAGCGTCGGCTACGCAATGAACAATGCACTGCAGATTGTCTGCATCTCTCCCACTCCGACAGTATTATGCCTCTAATAGTTCTGTTCTAAGATTTGAGTCAGCTGATTGCGTTGTTCGCATCATCTGGCAACTGGATTGGGCCAGAAGACGGCATCTGCGAGAACAAGTAAACATGGGCTGCGGCGTACTTCTCGTGCCATGCTGCCACCCTCGTATTGCTTCAGGTTTGGTGCCATTGGACCGGTTCGTAGGCAAGAAGGAAATTCAGTTCTGCGGGATGTCGCCTTATGCCGTCATGTCCCTCGTTGTAACTTCGGTTGGTACATGCTGGTTATTGAACACGAGTGCTTTTGTGAAGCCCCAACGAAGTGTCCATACCTATGCCTGCTTGGCTGGAGGTGCTATCTCACTCGTAGCCCATTCTAGGACTTGTAGCCTGCTGTGGGATTGCTCAGGGAGAGAAAAGCCAAGTAAAGGCGCAGCCTGCCGACATCGCTGACTTCATTCACTGGGTCACATCGTTGTCTATTACATGTTTCATCATTCATGGAGTCGTCTATCTATGGGCCGTCTACGGCCGCTCTACAGCCCCCGCATGGTATCATTTAGAATAGAAACACACTCAAAGCTTGCGGACAACCTTGTTGGAGGCCTCCTTCTCCTCCTTCTCGTCCCAGATGTTGATGTTCCAGCGGGGCTTGTAGGTGAAGGGGATGTTGTAGCGGCGGGGCTCCTTGCCGATCTCGTTGATGGCGGCGACGTCCTCGTCCGAGATCTTGACCTCCTGGAAGTTGGATTGGATGCGGCTCGGGGTGACGGACTTGGGGATGACGGAGTGGCCGCCGGTCTGGGACCAGGCGAGGATGACCTGGGCCGGGGTGGCGTTGAGCCTCTGGGCGATCTTCTTGACGGTGTCGTTCTCGATGAGGAGGGGGAGACCGAAGCCGTTGTTGCCGAAGGCCTGGTGTTGTTAGTCAGCGCGCGTGGAGTGGACGAGGAGGTTGACATACAGAGTAGGCGGTGATGTGAATGTTCTTCTCCTTGGCGTACTTGATCAGGGTGTCGTTCTGCTGGAGGAGCGGGTGGCGCTCGATCTGGTTGACGGCGGGGACGACGCCGGTGGCGTCAATGATGGTCTGGAGGTCCTCGACGGTGAAGTTGGAGACACCGATGTTCTTGACCTTGGACTTGGGGAGGTCGATCAGGGCTGATCTCGTGGTTAGCAGACATGTTCGTACGAACCGTGGCAGCGGGGCCGCCTACCCTTCCAGGTGTCGACCAGGGAAACGCCCTGGTCGAGCTCGACCTCGTTCTCGTTGGCGAGGGGGAAGAGCTTGTCGCCGTCCTTCTTGAAGGCAACGGGCCAGTGGATGAGGTAGAGGTCGAGGTAGTCGAGCTCGAGCTCCTTGAGGGTCTCGTCGAGGGCAGCCTCGACGTTCTCGGGGCGGTGGTTGTTGTTCCACAGCTTGGAGGTGATCCAGATGTCCTCACGCTTGAGGCCGGGGATCTCGGCGAGGGCCTTCTTGATGCCCTGGGCGACCTCGGGCTGGTTCTGGTAGATCTTGGCCAGGTCGAGGTGGCGGTAGCCGGCCTTGAGGGCCTCGTAAACGCCGACGGAGACTTCGCCGGGGGCGGACTGCCAGGTGCCGTAACCCAGAGTGCTGGAGTGAGGGGTCAAGTGTCAGTTTTTGTTTTTCCTTGTTCGTTTCTTGGTAGGGACGAGCGCGGGGTACAACGATCGACAGGGGAAAGTCATATGAGGGGTTGAGTAGGATGGATGTAGACGTACGGGATCTCGGCGCCGGTGTTGAGCTTGGCCTTGTTACCGAAAGACATTTTGAGGAATATTTTGGTCAAGATTTGTTTAACGGGTGGTTGAACAGGAGTGAGAAAGCTAGTGTTCGCGGAGGAATTTGTCGTGAGAATCAACAGCGAAGAAGGTAGAAGAGAGGTTTCTAGGTGGCCTCTTTAAACAAGTGAGGGGGAGGGGCTCCAATTGCATCATTGTTTGTCAGGATGAGCTGCGTACCCTGATGGTGGCTCCGTGTCGCCCACTGTCGGACCCGCTTAATGGAAGTCGATGGAGTCTTTTTCAGTCGTTGCGGCGGGGTCATCGCTCCGTTCTTGTTTCCCCCTCACAGACACGGTCATAACGGTGGCACCGTCACCATCTTTTGGCCGAGAGAGGATTGGGGTCCCCACGGGAGACTGCTGGCCCGAAGTCGGCTTGCGGAGGAGGTCCGTGGAAGGCTCGCTTAGCCAGAGCCAGGCCAGTCCGTCTTAGCCCGGCACCGGGACCCGGCACCTGGTGCTGGCACGCTCAGGTCGTGTCCGAACACCTCACGCGTCCGACTGGGTCCGATTGGGGCATCTGGGCTCCGGGGAGGAACAAAGAGTATCGGTTCATCACGTTTTGCTCTCAGGTTCTAAAGCCATGGTCATCCGTGTCAGTGGCAGATGTGGTGATGTCGAGGTATCATCACGTCTTACGGCGCCCACATGTCGCCTTGATCATGTCAACTCTCGACGACATGTCGTGCAGCTTGACAGTGGCACGGAGGCAGTGGTGAACACTGTGGCGCACCTGGAAATCCCGCATACCAACCACAGCCAGACTTGATCTCGGTACATCTTTCCACCAAGCCCCGACAAACTGTGTCCCACAACCTTATTCGAAAGCGATCAAATCAGATGGCCATTCCCGCTGAACCGCGATCCGTTTGGACACGTTATCTAGACACACGTGCAACCGATCTCTTTTGAACGCAGTGCGCACTACACTCACTACCGGCATTCCCCAGTCTTGCGCTTGGAGCTCTCACCCTTCGTCACTCACTCGATCGCTCACACACTCACTCACCACTCACCACTCACTCACGGACGCTTACTCGAAACATCTCCATTGAGACGACGAATGATCACCATGTAACTGAATCCGATCCAAGCTCAATACCGCATCAGACGACGACCATCCGATCCACGATGCAACGGAGCAGCCGGGGGCATACTGTTGCGAACAGGGTCTCACGGCGTTCTTATGCAGTCGAGATCGCTGACATCTGCATCCTTTTCGATAATCCCAATACACCGGAAATAGGATCCCACATAAGAAGCCAAGTTTTGTACCAGGTGAGATGCACGCCGTTCCTGCGTCTTCATCTGCAGCCATCCAATCATTCCTCCCGGCGAAACGCCTCAATCCCCTCGCTTAACCGTCCGACTCCCGTTCTCCAGGGGCTGGCAGGATGCGGTCCGCTGCATCCGCTGCGGGGATCCATCAAATCAGGGCGTCTCGAAGACCGTCGCGGCCTCCAGAGCCTTGGAACCCTTCATTCTCCGTGGCTTCAGTTTCTGGCTTGTCCCGTCTTCACGTTGGCATGTGCACATCGACGCACACTTCCATGAGGGCCGGCAATTGCGCCCATCATTCTCGTGAGAATATTTTGAACATTCCGCTCGGCGCACTGTCTCACCTTCTCGGCCCCCTTGCGACAGCAAACATGGAGATCACTCGCAGTTGCAGACTTTGAAGCCGATCATCAACACCTCCTGGCGCCAACCGCCTTTTGAAAGCCCCTACGAGATTGCTATTAAAAGCTCGGGGCAGGGAGGAGCAGGGTTCGCACAGGACACAATGTCCGCACCGGCGGAACGGGGTCGCCGCCGCCGTCAGCCAGGGCACGTGAATTTTGACTTTCAGCTCCGTGTCTCAACTGTCTCGAAGTACGGTTCCAACGCCGCCAGCCCGCTTGGCGAGGCGAGGCGAGGCGTTCGTTGTTAACACCTAAGCGCCCTCTTGAACATCTCTTCTCGACGGCATCGTTCGCCAAACTGACCAGGGTCGAGAGCATTGGACGACAGCCTCGCGGCTCACACCACTTCTATCGCCTCGTGACCCTTGCCATTCTAATTCCTTGATTGACAGACTGCAATTCACTTGCTTGCCATCCGCCAAAACGGCTACATGACTCGGTGCTAGCTGTTCTCTTCTATCCCTTGGACGGGCCATCGCGAGCACTCGCCGCACTTCTGAACCAGATATCGCCTCCCGCAACGGGCCTCGCACGTCACAACCGCCCGTCATGGGGACATTATACCGCTGGACGCGGGTGCGGTCCCTCGTCCTCATCTTCATCATCATCGTCTGCCTCGCCTACATCCTCGACACCGTCTGGCTTCATCCACGCACAGAAAGCGCCATGCTCGAGCGGTACATGAACGTCGAGAACGTCGCCCCGCCGCCGGCGTCGTCGAAACCGAGCTTCGACTGGTCCGCCGTCGACTTCAAGTATCCGGCTCAGACGCCGCTGACGCCCGTCCCGGCCGGCCTCGGCAAGGGTCCCGCCCTGCCCCGGGTCCAGCACCGCTTCCCCTCCGAGTCCGTCTCCGCCTCCTGGATTCGGGAGGCCCGTCGCCGGGAGGTCCGGCGGCTGTTCCAGAAAAACTGGGCGAGCTACAAGGAGTTCGCCTGGATGAAGGACGCGCTCAACCCCGTCTCCGCCACCGCAAAAGATCAGTTTTCCGGATGGGCTGCTACTCTCGTCGACTCGCTCGACACGCTCTGGATCATGGGCCTCAAGGCCGAGTTCGAGGAAGCTGTCGCCGCCGTCGCGACCATCGACTTTAGCTCGTCTTCCTCGAACCGCGTCAACACCTTCGAGACCAACATCCGCTATCTCGGCGGTCTCATGGCGGCCTACGACCTTAGCAAACGTCGCGTTCTTCTGGACAAGGCTGTCGAGCTCGGCAACCTGCTCTACGGCGCCTTCAACACTGAGCACCGCATGCCCGTCGACTTTATCAATTTCGACGATGCAAAGGCCGGAAAGGGCCTCGTCGTAGAAAGTACCGTCGTCTCTGCCTCTCCAGGAACGTTGTCCCTCGAGATGACGCGTTTGTCCCAGCTCACTGGGGACCCAAAGTACTACGACGCCGCAGCGAAAGTGATGGATCTCTTCTACGAGGGACAGCAAAAGACGCA
The DNA here is from genome assembly GCA_020466075.1 of Colletotrichum coccodes. Lineage (NCBI taxonomy): Eukaryota > Fungi > Ascomycota > Sordariomycetes > Glomerellales > Glomerellaceae > Colletotrichum > Colletotrichum coccodes. The sequence continues at coordinate 62,044 of JAIMZG010001549.1, forward strand.
GCTGCCCGGGATGTGGCCCATGTTCGTCTCCATGAGCAACCGGGACGTCACCTCGGGCTCGACCTTCACCGTCGCCGCTGCGCCGACTCGCTGTACGAGTACCTCCCCAAGATGATTGCCCTCCTCGGCGGCCGTGAGCCTAAATATCAGACCATGACCGAAAACTTTCTAAAGGCGGCCAACGAGTCGCTCTTCTTCCGCCCCATGCTGCCCGGCGAGGAGAACGTCCTCATCTCGGGCAACGTCAACGTCAATGCCGACGGGACCAAGAGCCTCGATCCGGAGAGCGAGCACCTGGCCTGCTTCATCGGCGGCATCTACGCCCTCGCCGGACGCCTCCTAGGCAAAGAGGAGTGGGTGACCGTCGGCGCCCGCCTGACGCTCGGGTGCTATTACGCTTACCAGGCGATGCCGACGGGCATGATGCCTGAGCGCTTCAACATGATCGCCTGCGACCGTCGCGACGATTGCAAGTGGGATGAGGGTAAGTGGGATGCCGAGAAGAAGCTGCGACCCGAGTACAAGGAGCACCTGCCCAAGGGCTTCACGACGGCCAAGGACGCGCGGTACATCCTCCGACCCGAGGCCATCGAGAGCGTCTTCGTTCTGTACCGCATCACGGGCGACCGAGGGTTCCAGGAGGCGGCGTGGGAGATGTGGAAGGCCGTCAGCAACGGGACACTCGTCGAGCATGGGAACGCCGCCGTGCTAGACGTCACGCGGGACCAGGACCCGCTGCCGAAGGAGGATTACATGGAGGTGAGCCCTTACCCTCTAAGCCGTACTGCGTCAGCTTCGGCAAACGGGGTCCGCTTCTAAATACGGAGATTGGTGAAAGACTGCTAATGTTGCATGACCTCGTTTAGAGTTTCTGGCTGGCGGAGACGCTCAAATATTTCTACCTCGTCTTCTCGCCGCCCGACCTTATCAGCCTCGACGACTACGTCCTCAACACCGAGGCACATCCCTTTCGGAGGCATCGCTGAGAAGGGCTCGACGGGCGTCGTGCCTCCGAGCTGCTGGGTCCCGACAGAGGACGGAGAAGTCCCGCGGAAATGTGCTTGCACTCGTTCCCGCGGCTGCAGTTTGGACCGATTTTCTAGATTATGACAAGTTATTGCCTAAAGATGAGACGGGACCGTGTACCCACTGGCGGGGATGGTGCGGAAGATGGGAGAGATGCAGAAGTTCCGGCGAGTAATGGTATTTGAGTTCGCCGCTCTCGCTCGGAGACAACGAACCCTGGGCAGACTGGCGGACATTGTGACCGGCAAGCCTTCGAGGCGCGTGGCTCTGAGCGGTGAGCTCTCTGAGATTGTTTCAATGACGGAACGCCGTGGCGAATGGTCGGGGCCGCCACGTCACTCCATGGTCTTCGCCCAGTCACGTGGCAGACATCATAGGAAGCTGACGTGAAGCGTTCCCGGGGACCTATGGCTGTGCGTCATGCTCAAGCAGTTCTTTAGAAAGAGAGGCATCCCAGGGTTTTGCCACCAAGGGCCTACATGACTTGATGGGTTGTACGATGACCAGACATAGGCCTAATAGAAATAAGACGCTGGGAGCAGCTACGAGTCGAGAAGCGCCTTGGCGAGAGGGCAGCGCATTCGCAGCGAACACGGGCAATATGCGTGAGACAGAGGCATCGGGTGGGCTTGGGCCGAGCTGCGGGCGTGTGTGGCATTGCGTTGTAGAAATCTCTTGGAATTGGATCGGCGGGAAATGAGGAGAAGCTTGTTTTGAAGTGAGCCGATGCCTAATCAAGAAGCTGATCTGGACAACGCCTCGTCTGCAGCTTGACCATCTCCAGGTAAGAGCCAGTAGAACGAAGCGTGCGGTCCCATGCAGGCTGAAGGTAGCCGGTTTCACTGTTAAACTAGAGGAGCTGTCAACACATCAAATGAACGCCTGGCCGTCTAAGTCTATCAAAAAGACCGAGTTGGACCCTCGAAGCCGACATGTCAACTCGTCATCCCGTCATCTACCACCAAGCTTCGTCCCATCTTATCCTCGACTACCTCGACTTGTGCTTCCATCAACCCCGTCCTCAAAACCGACACGACGAAAGCAACCACATCACAGGCTTCATCCAGAGACTCCAACCTGCCCCCAATATCAAAGATAGCAACATCAACACGCCGGTTCCCCACTTTACAACCATATATAACATGCAGCCTCCCAGCTTCGTTCGAGGCTGGCCGGAGCTCATCCCACTATCCGTCAGTCCCTAAACCCGGTAACCGCACGAGTCGCGCCAACAACCAAGGCCCGGGAGAGCAACGCTAAGCCTCCGGGACCCCCCCCCCCCCTATTCTCCCTTCCCATCCACTCTACGGCCTGTCAAATGAGCCCACCGCGCAGGCGCGAGCAACTCCCGGCAGCAGTAGACATCGTTAGAGTTTCTGCCAAAAGTCCGGAAGGAGGAAAGGCTCACGCGACGCCTCAGCAAGCCGCCGACAACGGGACCCCGTCGAACGGCTCTTTAACGGCTAGTCAACCTTACCCTTCCTCAGTCTCCTATTAAATGGCCACCAACCGCCAAGAGTGGGTTGGAACACCTCATCGCCAAGAGCAATGATCAAGCTCATATACCCGATGGCTTTTAATAGCCCAAAACGCTAACCTGCGTAGGCGCCAAGACCGCAACGAGGCTGCGGACAATACGCCGCCACCATCCTACCCACCGCCGGCCAACTCGCTCGGTCAGTCGCTTTTTCACCGGATTGGTCGTCCCCTGGGACGGGCAGCAACGAACAGGCCTACCGGCTCACACCTAGGCCGGCCTTCGCTCATGAGGCATATTCCCCTAGGGACAATGGTCGGGGACAGCTCCGCAGACGCACTGGAAATAGCATCCTCCTTGTGACCATCTCGAGCAGTTCCAGGACTTGGCGGGCTGGCAGGGCGGCGGTGTCGACCGACCGCTCACTCCCGACCCCCATACCGTGCTTGGCCGACGTTTCCAAAGGTTATTACATCTCCCGTGAGCCCCGAATCCAACGATGCAGAGAAGGCGTGTATAAGAAGGCCGTGATCATCCCGCCTCTTCCAGTCTGTCGCTTTCATCCCATCACCACTCATCCCGCACGTCCACACCAACCTTGAACACTCGTTTCCATCGTCCAAACTCGAGTCTCGTGCCACACGCCGACAACCTCCTACGCCGCAACCCTCGCAGCCAAAAGCAACCCGCCAAAATGCGTGCCAGCTTCGCCATCGTCACCCTCCTCGCCGCCAGCGTCTCTGCCTTCTTCGACGGCCCCTGCAGGGACACCGAGTGCGCCTCGCCCGGTGAGCCCACCCTCAACTGCGCCGATCTAGGCATGGTCTGCGTGCCATTCCCCGTCGTCTCTGTTGAGGGGCGCAAGGGATGCGCCTGCAGCAGAGCATAATCATTGTTTTCTGTTCTACAGCTGCGACCGCAGACTCTTTCTTGGTACGTCCGGAACTCTCCTCTGGTTCCTTGAAGAGAACCGGAAATTATCTGGAATAAAAGTGGCCGCGGCTGACTCGATACACCACAGATCAGCACTTATTTCTATCTTAAGACACGGCGTTTTATTTCTCTTTGGTTCGCTCAAGTCCACCCGAGACGTTTTACGTTGGAGCGGGCGCATTGGGCATGCAGGGGAGGAAAAGCACATAAAGAGGGCCAGAACATGGGGGAACATGATCACGACCAAGGCAAATGGGATCGAGGAAACTCATTTCCAGGCTGAGGTCTCCTAGTATACCTACTCAAGATGATATCCAATACCTGAAAAAATGGCATATAGAGCAGCACGTACCATGCACAGATTCTCATGATTCAACCCTGTAGTGTCGGGCAAGCTATTCGCCCACACATTTCCCCGAAACCTGATGCGCTCGATCTTGCATAAATTTGCCAAGAACCTGACTCCTGCACCGCCCACGAACGCCCGGTAAACGGATCTGTCAAACAGACACGATTCACGCCCATTCAAGAGCCTCCCGCAGCCCCCCCTCCCCTCCCCCTCTTCGAGCCCATA
>JAIMZG010001550.1:0-15897 GCA_020466075.1 Colletotrichum coccodes
CTGTGTAGCCGCTTTGATTGTCTATCCCTGAAAAAGAAAACCCCGGGACTCATAGTTGGCGAGTGACTGTAGCACAATATCCGACGGACCGCAGAACATGAGGCCAGACATGTTGGCGAATTTTTCGGGTTCGAAGGATCCGAGTGACGTGAAAAACCATGACGCACCCTGTCGTCAAACGCCACTCGTTGAGCTAGTAATGTGTCTGAGAGAACAAAAAAGAACCGCAGTGATGCCATTAGGGCCGTGTCGCTGGCAGGCTACTGCAGCGACACGAGCTTGTTTAGCGCTGGCCTCGGAGGGCACTTCCCTTGGGGAGGGAGGAGGGAGAGAGATGCGATTGCTCACAGACAGCTGAGTGGAAGAATGAAACGGTTCGGGATATAGCAGGGGGATTCCGTCATTGGGTGTTACAAGATGAGAGCCGTTGGCCACTTTCAGGCGTATAGACGCGCAGACCGGGCAATGGCGATGAGTGAGAAAGATGGAGTTCTGGTCATTAATGGCAAAACTAGCCTAGCCGCCTCTAATCATGTACACGGCATCATTAACCCAAGTGAGAAAACTTGGATGCTCCATGGTCTCCTTGTATGTGTCTACACTTCCTGGCGCCGTAACCATAGTATGACCAAGTTGAGAGATCTTACCGGCTAAAGTTCAATAGTCCCTCAATGTACTTGCGCGTATCGATGCCGATCCCCGAAGCCAAACGGCCCGCGCCGTCGCCCCACCCCGCTCCCGCTCCACCGCCCTCGGCGTACGACGAGCTCACGCCACGGAAGCCGCCGTGGTCGCTCGCCCTGCGAATCAAAAAGATTTCCTTGCTGACCGTCAGGGTGGGCAAGGAGGGAGAGGGCATCTGCGTGCTCGAGCCGTCGCCACTCACCGCCAGCGAAACATCGCTCTCAGAGGCTGGCGTGTCGTCGTCCTCTTCACTCTCCAAAGGTTGGTTGGCTGCGGCCGTCGTCGTGTGACGGTCCAGGATGCGCTGCCATACGACCCACCATCCACGGTTCGTCTTACAGGTTCGCTCTACTTGGTTGATCTCGAGGCGGGTGAGATTAAAGATGTTGAGAAGCTGCATGTGAGTATTCATCGCTTCGGCACGAGACCAGGCTAGTTGCGCGTTTGGCCGGAACATTTGTGCATGATCGGGTATGTTGGGAATGGTCGAGAACACCGTCATGGCCCCCGCATCCCAGATGAGATCATAAATATTTGACGACGCGGAACCGACGTCTGGTTTTTCCGGCCTATACTGAATAGAAGAGAGGAGTGGTTTCCGAAGGGGTGTCAGCTGGCAATGCAGCGATTTGTACAACGAGTCCCAGGCCAGTGAGTCGGTCCTCAGCTCGAAGAGGAAGGCGAAGACGAAGGGCTTATTCACGTAGACGACGATACGCATTTTGCTGACCTTGTTGGTGTCTTGGTTTCCGAACAGTGGATTCGAGCTAACATCATTGACCCCAATAGGCGTCACTTCGTTCGTGAAGCTGCCGAGGTCCCTTACGACATCTGCCTCTGCCCGGTCATGTCCTGTCTTCTCGAGCTCGACGTGAATGGTGCGAAGCATGATGCGAGAGTTTTCTTCGAGATTGCCTGCGTCGTCAGAGTCCTTGCTCTCGTCACGTTCACTGCCACTGCCTTCCTCAACGTCGCCCATCAGGCCGATGAGGTAGTGGCCCACATCGTCATCCATCCGTTTGGGTTTTGGTGCCGCAGGAAAGGTGTTCTCCGAAGACTCTCCACTCCGCAGGGCGGCAACAGTGGACAATTGGCTCTTATCTACGGATGACGACGCACCCGGTTTACCAATCGACCAGTATGTGCCGTAACCAAGCTTCATGTACGTCATGAGCTTATCCATGTGTCCATCTCCCTCTTCCTGCGCAGAAGGGGTGGCGGTAGCAGCTGGAGCAGCGGCGTTGTCCTTGCTGGGCCCTGGCCGTTTGGCTTCTTTTACGGTGCCAATTTCCCGACCACGCCGTTCAGCGAGTGTTTTCGTAGACCCAGAGCTGCCAGACCCTGAGCCAGAATCAGACCGACTGCCGTTTGGCCGGACTGGGGGCCGCGCATGAGGATCTCGGTTCTCCGTTGGCTTTGTTTTTGCAGCCGGTGCGGCCTTCCTCGGACGTGGCGCGGCGCGGAGAGAAGTCGGGCTGTCGATGACACCGTAGGCGTTTTCGCCCCAAGTGTACAAATCCTCCATCCACTGTGCCAAATCTCGGACCGATTTACGGGACAAGGCTCCAGTGCCCAGAAAGATGGCACCGTCTTCAGGTCCCGGATCCTGCCCTGTTCCCAACCACGGCGTCTTTGGTTCCTTGCCATTTTTTGGTTCGCCATCGCCATCAGAAGATCCAAACTTGGATACCACGAGGTCGACAAGACCCTCGACTCTACCGACAAGGCCTTCCAATACCTCTCGCTCTCCGCTGCCCCGCTCCTCTTCACCGACGCCAATGCCTAGTTCGCCGGAGGCGGCGATGTTGATGCCGCCGAACATGGTACGTACCGGGTTGCCTTGCAGCATGACGTTCCATGTTGACAAGAACAGATCCCAGAATCGGCCAAGCAGGCTGAGGAATTTTGTCCTCCGAGAGCGGACGAACAGAGCGCTGAGCGAGGTGCCGTGATGAAGCAGAAAGATGGAATGGGCACGGAGTATGTCCTGTAATAGAAGAGATGAGGGTTTGACTTCCTTAGATGAAAATTCAACAACCTCTTCTGGGGACTCTTGGGTTTTCACGGTCTGCAGCTTGGGGGGCAGAGGGATGCGAGTGAGGTCGATGGACTGCAGATAGTCAGCAAGTGGAATGGCCAAAAGCATGGGGAAAGGCGCACAGCGAGAATCCACCAACCTTGCTCCAGCTCGTGGAGTATCACACGCGACTTCTCCGTGTCGATGAAGTCGACAGGCTGGCCGCCAGAGAAACTCCTGCTGAACTCGACCATGCCCTGGGCGAGGCCGATTTGACGGAGTCGTTCATTGCGTTCTTCTTGAGAAACGTTCTCTGTGGGCTTGGTGCGAGAGCGGCGGCGACGTTTCTGTCGCTGGGTGTTCACTGAGGCGTAGTAGACGATTTGATCATCGAGCGTCTCATCCGTGTGTCCCAGGGACGGATTGAAGATGGCAAGGAAGCCCAGCTGAGCTGGGACGATGCCCCCAGGTGACAATGACATGGCCCCGGTGATAGCGGAGGAGGCGTGGTCCTTAATGGTTCACTGATAGCGGGTACGAAATGATGATTTGATGTCCGGATCCATAAACCTCAATGAGACAGCCACAATGTCCGGGGCAGCGGAGGCAGCGGATACAGCTAGAGCAAGGCTGCGAGCTGCAACTGACGATGCCAGACGAGGTCGTCGGGTAGCCAGATCGAGAGCTGGCGCCTGGGCAACCGTTGGGCGATACACCTTGCGCTCCGAGCAGCGTCGTTGAGCGGGGGCAGCGGACGAGCAGAGGTAGGCAGTCTGGAACGAAAACGGAGACGTGAAGCTCGAGGCTACCCATGCAACGCACAGCAATGCAAGCGCGCAGCTGTAGCGATTAGTGTTCTCGATACGGGAAAGACCGAGAACAATCGAATTATGGTGGTTTTGAAAGGTGGAAAGCCTGCGAGGGTCGATGCTTTTAGGGGCGAATGAGAACTTGCCCGGATGATATGTGAAATTGATGAGATCTCGATCGAGATCCCCCACGATGCAGAGCGCCAGGACAAGGAGAGGCTAGGCGACAGAAGATGCGAAGCCTGGCTCCGTCCTAATTGGTCCGACTTGGACCAGTGTTGAATCCCTGCAGCTTGGATTGGGTTATGACCCAGACTCCCGTGGACCGCCTCTTTTTCCCTCGTGTTTTTATGGACCCAGCTGGAGACTCGTCCAACACCGATTGGAAGGTAGCAACATGCCCTGCGCTGTACCATATCAGATACAGCGGCGGACGATAGCGCCCAACCCCCCCAGCAGACCTGCCAGGCTGGCTGACAGTGGACAAAAGGAAAAATAGGGAAAACTAGACATTGGATACCTAATCCTGTATGGGAAGGTGGCCCTAAACCGAAGTATCTTCAGCTAGTGTTACATGACGTTCATTGGATGTGACACCCCAAAGTGGGTCAAGATGGCATGCCGCCGGTGCCCGCCATTTGTGCCAGCAGCCCAGCAAGAGCATCCAGAGCCGACTATCGTATTTGATGATTTCGGTTTCAGCGGCGGTCAAACGCATCCACGACGGAAACAGCACCATTCAAGGAAAGGTCCAGACTGGTCCGAATGGGCGGGGTTTGTTTCCCCTGCACACGCACAACACCATACCAACCCCTGGGTACAGGACAGGCGGCTTTCTTCACCGAAATGTGTGGTATGGCATTTCCGAATTCCGCATAAAGTATTTGCTCCGCGGAAGGGAAGCCGCCGTAAAACCCAGCTGGTACGCACAGACTCTCCCAGCTCGACTGGAACTGGAAGATCGCACGACGCCCTATCGACCAGGAATTAGATTTCCAGGTTACCTTCGGTTTTCAATGCCTTATTCTATCTACCAATTAGATTGTACAACTGTAGTCATTTGCATCCGATGCGTTTCTATGCTATCACAGCGTCCCGACGCTAGCCTCTTTGTTGAGAAAATCGGTGACATCGTCGTTCCGCGCGCAGTTGCTGCCTCCCGTCCCCTAGTCCATCCCAATCACCTTCAAACGGCCCATTGTAACCAGGTCCTGCCTCCGCTTCACGTCACGTTGAAATACCCTATTGTGATTGGCTCTTTGTCATCTTTTTCCAGACACTGATTCCTTGTAAACTGCGGTTTGATATTGGCTCGGATCATGACCTCAATATAACAATCTTCAGTTGATATAGTGCCCAGCAGACACTACTTTTGCAACTCAAGGCTTCGAAAGAGTTACCGGATGGGTTTTCAAGTGAATTACCCGTGCCTGACGTGGGACAAATTCAGTACGCCCGGCTCGTCCACTTCGCTCAAAAGCACGATGTCCGAGTCGCTTGGTGACTTGGAGTGTGCTGGAGTTGCAAAGTGGCGATACAACAATGAGCGTTGGTAGAACAGCTTCTTTCGCTGAGCTAAAAGTCTATTTTCTGACAGTGCAGATTGTTCAAGAATAAAGCTCTTCGACCAAACGACGCATGTTGCTGGGAAGAAGTGCCAGCGGTCCTCTCTAACTTTAACCTATCATGTTACCTATTGGCTTGCTTGCACAGTAAAGCAGTCATACGGTTTGCGATTGAACATCGTGTTACGGCCTCATGTTGAACGCCATCTTATACCGCGTACGCTGTCGTGACGGATCCAATAGAGAACCTACTTGGTGAGGAGTCCCCAGGGCACTGCGGCTGCCTAATATTATACGTTTGTGTAACCTACACGTTGCAGCCTTGTAACTTGCAAGGGCGGTCTGGACTGTCCGCAGGGGAACAGTCAATATGTCGCCAGGCAAAGTACTACTAACTATATGATACACCTGAATATCTATATCGGCACTCAAGGCATCCTTGACCAATTCAACCTTTGGGAGGAGGCGCCGATCCTTCGAAAAGACGCCAGACAACATGATCTTAGATCAGACTCTGTTGCGCGATACCGAGATCACCAAGGCCATTTATCTCCAAGTTTGAAGTACGAGCACACGCCATCTGGTCTCACGGATTCTCTAACCTGGATCATCTGATGCTCCTCTAAGGTGCCCCCTTAGAAGTACTCCGGTGGATGCCCCTTTTGCGACAGCTGAGCCGAGGAGTTCCAGCCAGGGATCTCGCAGCACTAAGGGGCTGGAAGCTCTGGGCACGTTTTTCGTGTGATGATGGACTTGAGAAAGTTCAAGAATCATGTGGCGGGGCACCAAAAAAAAAGCCCGCCGTTTCCGCGTTACCGGACGGCACTGGTCGGATGAGCCCCCCAGGATCCGAGGGGCTTCGGCTTGCATCCAACGCCTCCGGTTTCCAGCTGGCTCAGGATTCTGGTCGTGTTCTGTCTTTCCAGAAGCGACCTCCGAGCGAAGTGAGGGACACGAAGAGGCAGAAGCGTGCTCAGTCTATAAGTCAACGCCCCGATTGAAGAAGGCGAAAATAAGAAGTGGATACCCACGGGGGGGGGGGTAATTGACGGGCTCGCAAGTGTATAATTTTGGGCAAGGAAGATTCTGGAGAATGAAAATTGTCATTGAGAGCGCAGAGAGAAACTGAACGACATGAGGAACTGGTGCCTGGCAGGACCTTGCGTAAGGGGGTTGCGGAATGTTGAAAAGCACGGCTGAGCATATGGCTCTCATTCGTAGTCTGGCCATCACCATTCGCTTTCGAAATGGGGCGAGTGGAAACCCAAACAAAACACAAGAATCATAGTAGACGACCATCAACCAGAGCATCTTGCGATACACAACCCGCATGCCAACTTTGATATATAACCATTAAGAAAAAAACAGGGAAAAAACAGCCATGGAGCAGCCTTTGAGCGTAATGAACGGGTAGTAGAAACTGTGAGCGCAGTCGTGCATCCTTTCCCTTCCTTCCACGTCTCACCCCTTCCTTCCCTGAAGGCGGCCACCATCATGCTTGCTCATTTCGCCCCATTCGTCAGAACTGTGATCAGTGTGTCCATCAACGTATTTCGGGAGGCGGAGTGGCGCAGCTGGTTTAAAAAAAAAACGAGGATTCCAATCGAAGGGCGCGCCGTTCGAATCCAGGATGTGGTGGCTGGGTCCAGTGAGGCACAGAGTTTATGCATCTCGTATTTCTTGGTCACTGTATCTCTAGGTTTCCTCTATCGAGTTCTTGCTCTTTCCTCTGGTTCAAGCGTGGGGCCGAAGAACGAGGACATTATTCGGACCGCATGTGGTGCTTGAAAGTGTGCATTGTTAAGCGCTTGGCTAATGTACACATCCTCATAGGCAAGGAGGGCAGAACCCCTCAAATGGAACTACGTCGAGATCTCTCGAGGCTGAATACACGATTGCAAAGTGTTTTATCAAATAGGGAATGTAAATGCAGTAGCGCCACGCAGGAGCTGTTGTATGGATATCATCGGAACATTGCCCTCCTTTTGGGCATCAGTCATTACTTATCACGCTGCCGGCTATACTGCTCGACTACCTCCTTAACCCCTATTCGTACGAAACACAAGCCCCCAGCCATGCCGTCACCTCAGAACGTCGTCTCTCGAAGTCTTCCAATCTTGCCAATCTCATACTCTATCCAGCGGCCGACCCGCGTCCGCCCCGGAACGAGGATGCTACCCGGGTTCATGACGTGGCAGCCCTCGTACGTGACGCAGAATGGTGGCGCCGTTGTGTCCACGAGCACCATGGACGTCGGCAAAGGATAAAGGTGCAGCGCCGTCGCGTAGTCCCAATGAACGGGTCGGATCGACTGGCGGAATGGCGACAGGTACCCCTGGTCGAGGATCGTCTTGACGAGTTTTCGCGCCGTGTGCACGTCCTGCGGGATGCTCGAGTTGACCTGCTTGACGGCGGGTTTCTTGTTGGGCATGTCGACGTCCATGGCCTCCTCGATTTCGGCCTCGACTGGGTCGTTTCCGCCCATGACGACGTCGTCTGTTGCGCCATCGGTTTCGGGCGGTTGGTTCTCCTCGTCTTCGTTCTGAGTTTGCCTTGACGTTTTGAGGCGGACCGAAGTGCGGCGAAGACGGGCTGATATGTCGTCGCGAAAGACGACGACCTCGTGGTTCGGTCCAAACAACGTCAGACGACTGGGATTTGACGTCCAGATGGCCTCGCCATCGCTCTTGGCCCCAAGCTCTGCGTTGGCCGCGGCAAAGACGCGCCGGATGCGGGATGTGAATACGTCCGGAGCACCTTTCCGGGGCAGCGGGGTCGCAGCTCCCGCGGTGAATGATGAGACCCAGCCATCGTTGTCACCAGGGACGAAGACGAAGGTGGAGGTCTGAAGGAGGGTGGGGAAGTCGGATAGCGTCGACGCCAAGGCGTCGAAGTATTCCTTGTATTCGATGCTGCCGCCGCTACCGCCTCTCGCGAGGACGGCGTGCTGAGTGAAGTTGCCCGTGACGACAAAGGTCATGGGACTTGCGCCTTCGGGATCGGCCGCGTATATCGTGAGAACCCTCCGCATGGCTTGCAAGGTGCGCGGCTGGTCGAGATTCAGCTCACCGAGAATGACCATCCGGCCTCTGCTGGGCACCTCTTCGGCAGAGTGTCGGGGCAGTAAGCGTTGCTCAAGCTTCCGCATCTTGGATCCGACAGCTCTTTCGCTCCCGACGCCAAGGAAGTCGATCCAGCCGAACCCGCCTCCTATGGTGTGATCCTGGCCTCCATCCGGGCCGCTGACGCCTAGCGTGGCCTTCCTCTTCTCGCAAGGGGGCTGGCCGATGAAGAAGCCTTGGAATCTGCCGCCCAATGTTCCACCGACACCGCTGCTTCCACTTAAACCCTTGCCGACAGACTCTTCTTCCTCTTCGTAGACACCGTCCACAAGCACAATCATGCCTGGCGCGAACCATGCCGAGTCCTCAGGAATCGCAACCGCTTGGGACACGTCGAGCGCAATCGTAGCCGTCAGGTCGCTGATCGCGAGACCTCCGGCAGGTAGCACATTGAGCATGCCCAGAAGCATATGGTGACTTCCATGCCGCCCTAGGAGGTTGGCAATTGGTGTAATCTTATGGTTCAGTTGGTTGGACGATGAGCGCTTGAGCGAGGGTGCTCTTGCGCTTGCAACGGCTGACGTTTGGAAGGACTCGTTTCTGAGAAGCCTTTGATGTATGACGTTGTACCTATTTCGAAAGAGAGAAGTCTTGTGTGTTGCCGGTGGTAATAGGGAGGGTTTCGTCGTTTCTCTGTCACCGTGTCAGTCACCAAGTCCAGTCGCAGAGTGACACATCCCCTACCTTTCGAAATGCTTCTTGGCAACATTGTAAGAGAACCTCGGTTGGTCGTACGCGTCGATGACGTTGAGCCACTTGCGTGGATCCCTAATGTTCTCATCGTCGTCTTCCTCTTCCACTCCAAGACTGGACATACCGAAGCTCTGCTGGCTATCCTCCCGGACTAAAGACGACTGTGCTGGCCGCAACCCCAGTCTCGCATTTGACAGGTCCGCATCCTGTCCCGGCTCGATCAGAAGACTATTCTGCCGACTCAGACCTCTGGCACCGGTCACAATCTTGCCCCCGCTCATGTTCCCCTCCAAGTTCTTCAGGATATCCTTCAGCTCCGGACTCGCGCCATCGACAATGACCCCTCCATTGCGATTCTTCCACGACTTGGCCACCTCTTCCAGTACCTTCTCTGCTAGGCCTTCCTCTCGCCATGCGGAGCCGCAATGCCGGCCGATGAAGGTCGCAAGTTCTTGTAGGGCGGTCGAGGTCAACGTCAAGCTGTGTTTCTTGGTGAACGTCCGAAATGCCAAGGGTCGGAGAGTGGCCGGCGGGAGCATGATCGGGAGAACCGCATGCTTTGAAGGCGCTGAAACTTTGAACGGCTTCAAAGGGTGTACAGGGGTACCGAATGCGGGCGAAGATGAGGGTATCGCGGAGGAGGGAGGGGCAGGTGTCTTTGCGCCAAAAATGTTGGCTATGGGCATTTGCTTGCGTTTCGGGGATATTGAAGGCGGTGGATCCATGGTGGCGTTGCGGTGGTGCTTTTCGCACTTTCTGAGGTTTGCGGAATTTGAAAAGGAAGGGAGTTCAATGTAATTTTGGTATAGCCGTTTGTCGCGATGGGTTGTCGGGGTCATCAACCGTCGTTGCCAGTCTGAGTGGAGGGGCTACCAATTGTTTAATTGAGGCGCGTCCGGTTCTCAGCATCGCGTCCGGCAGATTGACCGCGTTCTGCCGCGTTGCACCACACCATAGTGGGGTCCGGTGGCTTTATCTGGGGCTGTGGCTGAAGCTCTCTCCGACCTTCAGAGGCCGACATGTGGTCATCATTGGGCTGAAGCTGTCCATCCGACAAAAAAAAGCTTCACAGTTGAACTCCTGCTCTGGTAGTTATCGCTCTGCACATCAAAATGTTAGCACCAGCAACTCGATTTCTCCCGAGGCTCGCCTCGAGGACGCCCTTCTTCCGTCCAGTTTCCAGTCTATCGTCAAACCCTCGGATCGTGAGTATTATCCAGTCGGGCGCAAGACTCTGCGCGAGACACTAATGAATCCTATTGTGTAGAAAGTTTTCCCCGCTGATGCATCGCGAGCTTCATTTTTACTGTCATATCTCGAAGACGAGCCACCAAACCAGAGATTAGCCATTGGTTTTTCCACTACAGACCCCCCGACGCCGCGATCGTTCACCGAAAACCAAACGTTCACCAAGATCTTGTATGAGGTTCTCGTCGAGCACGCGCAGAAAGACAAGGACCTCTTATCACAGGCGCAAGCTTTCGCTGGTCCTGGCGGGGCCAATCTTGGCTCCGGAGGTGCTTTTTTCTCGCAAAAGAACAAGAAGCGCTCGTCGAGCAAGGTCGGCGGCGGCGGCGGTGCCGGGGGGAGTGGTGCCGGTGGTGCCAGTGCTCAGGGAGGCGCCGGCGGAGGCGGACACGGCGGATACGTCCATCTCAGCGATTCGAGGAATCCTCCAGACTTTGGCCGAATTGCATGGCCCGAGGATATTTTGGGCAGTGTTGAGGTTGACCAAAGCGGCAACATTATTGGACAGCTCGAGCCTAGCGGGACGTATCGTATCATCACCAACGAGGGAATGTAAGTCGACAACTCCGGTTGCTTGAGAGGGGATGTCCTAGTTAACAGCATGCAGTCTCGGACTGAGTCCTTTCCTCACAGAGAAGCTCATTGAGAGGCTCCGCGCGGAAGACAACAAGGACAAGTCATAGTTTCCTCTGAGATTGCTGGAAGTCCTTGGTAACCTAGCCTGCAAAGCTAGCTTCCAGTCTGCACTACTCTACGGTTATAGTGTAAAAATAGCTCCCGACTGATGAATGCACATGGCCCCGGGACTCTATCAACGGAGTCGAGATTATTTCACTCCTTTCCCCCGAACAGTGCCGTTGCGAGGATGAGTTGCAACCTTGGAAGAAAAGGGGGTCCAGGAAGGGAGAAGTCTCCGCGGGCTATGGGGAATCCACTCACCTCCACTTGGCCTAACTTATCGGCAAGGAACAAGCATCCGAAGAGGATCGTGAGTCTACGTAGTATCCTTCATAACCTCGGGACTGGAGTCGATGCAGAATCTTTTGTCCTGCAGACACGGTTTCCCCCCACAACCCCGTACTCAACTCCCGTTGTACGTGGACGAAAGGGGAACAAGACAGAAGCGGGCCCGCGCACCAGACTCTAGACCGCCGGTTCGAGGTTTGTTTTCAGAAAACCCCTCTCAGGCAGGTATGGCCTGCAGACGAACCCTAAAGACTCTTGGTCCAGAGACCCAAATCATTCTGAGCTTCCAGTCCTGACCCTCTCGACGCTTTTTTTCTTTCCTTTTTTGCAGCTTAGACGATGCCTGTAGCGACATCGGACCTATTGGGCCCTCGGGCCGTTAGTCCCATGCGTGGTATGATTGACCAGAATTCGCTTAGCCTGTGCAGAGATACAGCAGCGCCTTGATAGATGAGTTGCCGGGCCGTCAAAGAGATGACATGCTGGCGGGCGGCAGTCCGTTAGGTTTATGTTTTTTCGAGTCAAGGGTACTGAGGATTACAGGCAGCCAAGAGCACATATTGTGTCGCAGGGTGGTATCGTAGAGAGATTCTGCCACTAATGAGTGTAGGGTGAGGAGTAAGCCGCTGCTTCTCTGTACCTGTTAGCCGCCGTCTATTGGTGTTCCTGCTTGTTGGCATTCATTTCGGACGTGCCAGGTGTGCCTTCGCTATGACGGACGATGACTCGATATTTTTAAAAACTGGTTTAAGCTGGTTGGGTTCTTCTCGGTTGACAAGATGCACGGACAATCAAGCCACATCTGATGACCTGGGCATCATGATCACACGTTGGTGCCATTGTCAGATGAGGGTTGTCGGCAGATATACCTATCTGTTCTCATAATTGAGACAGTCCTTCAGCAGTCACGAGGCTGCTCTGTGTTGGCATCGCTGGCGATCCGAGGTGTTGAGAGGTCGGCCCGGCTCAGTCATCGCAGGTTGTGAGCTATCACTTATCAGCAGCGTCTTTTTTTTACCGTGGTCTGGGGAAGTGAAGTGTGCGATATGGTGGCCATCTTGTGTGTTTGCTCACTCATCTCAAACTTTCCCGGCCCTCCCCATCTAACCCAGCATAAGATGAGGTGGTGTCAGGATATATTGGGGAAGCCCAGTGGAAAGCTGCCCGATTCCCGTCGATTCCATTCGTTTAACCCGTACTGCACACAATGGTCCACCAATTACAGCGACCTTTGCCCGCTGTGGACGATGAAGCCGTCCACTGAGAGCTATCGAGCGCCCTGTGAGCGGTGGGAGCAGCCCGCCCAGTCTCCCCACCATGGCGTGCAGAAAGGTGAGAGTTGAGTGCGCTGTAGCACCTGACAGGCCAGGCAAGCTGCTCGAGGCGGGGGGAAAGGTCGTGGTCGGTCACAGTCAGAGCCTGGCGCGAACCAGGGAGCTTCTTGGCATCCACTCCACCTCACTATTCCATGTTCCCCTCCACAATCCACCCACATCCAACTTCGTCATGCCCACTTGAGTGTGGTCCAAAGGCTTGCTCCGGCCACAACCCATTTAAACAAAAACGACCCGACCCCTCCCCCCGACCGACAACATGGCTTCCGGTTTCGATGAGGAGGAGCTCCATATCAGCCTCTCGCCATCCCAGATCCGTCGTCGCTCCCAGCAGCACGGTGCTGCCGTTGCCGATGCTGCTGCCGCCGCCGGCCGTCACGAACTGCAACCACCTCTGCCCGACGCCGCCATTAACGCCGCCAACATGGGACCTCCTGTCGACACGACCGCCCCGCTGCGGGACAAGATCAAGACGGAGCAGCGCATCGGCGCATATAAGATCATCAAGACACTGGGTGAAGGTTCCTTTGGAAAGGTGAAGCTGGCCATACACAATGGTACCGGACAGCACGTCGCTCTCAAGATCATCGCGAGGAAGAAGCTCATTAGTCGCGACATGGCTGGCCGAGTGGAGCGCGAAATCGAATACCTACAGCTTTTGCGACATCCTCACATCATCAAGCTGTATGTCGCCCACCCGATATCTAGAATGACCCTTATCCGTCCAAACCCCTCGCTAACCCGGATGAACGCAGGTACACTGTTATCAAGACGCCCAACGAGATCATCATGGTCCTAGAGTATGCCGGCGGTGAGCTCTTCGATTACATTGTACAGAACGGACGGATGAAGGAACCCGAGGCTCGTCGATTCTTCCAGCAGATGCTCTGCGCCGTCGAATACTGTCACAGACACAAGATCGTCCACCGAGACCTGAAGCCCGAGAACCTGCTGCTGGATGAAAACCTCAACGTCAAGATTGCCGACTTTGGCTTGAGTAATATCATGACGGATGGAAACTTCCTCAAGACGAGTTGCGGAAGCCCGAACTACGCAGCGCCCGAAGTCATCGGTGGCAAGCTCTACGCCGGCCCGGAGGTGGATGTGTGGAGTTGCGGCGTGATTCTTTACGTCCTGTTAGTCGGCAGACTGCCCTTCGACGACGAACATATTCCCAGTCTATTCGCAAAGATTGCGCGCGGAACTTACAGCATACCACAATGGATGAACTCCGGCGCCGCGACTCTCATCAAGAAAATGTTGGTCGTGAACCCCGTACAGCGTGCCACTATCGACGACATAAGACAGGACCCCTGGTTCATGATAGACCTGCCAGCCTACTTAGCACCGCCGGTCGAGGAGTTCTTCAACACGGGCGTGGATCCCAACAAGGCCATTCAGAAGAGCGATATCGCCCCTAACGCCCCCCCAAGAGTTCAAGAGAAGCTCCACAACGAGGTCACGGAGAAGATTAGTAAGACCATGGGTTATGGAAAGAAGGATGTCGAGGAGGCTCTGCAGGCCGCGGAACCATCCGCAATCAAGGATGCGTACATGATTGTGCGCGAGAACAAGCTCATGCAAGTGAATGGTGCGTATTTTATGAGATGGCATGTTAATTCTGTTCTAACCCCTAAGCAGAAGCCATGTCATCACTTTCGGTCGACCAGGATGGTTCGAGTAGTCCGCTACCAAGTGCTTCATCAGCCAGATCGGGCGGATCTACCGTAGGCGGACAGCGCCCTTACATCAGCAAGATCGGTATCTTGCCGAGCAGTCTGCCAGCCTACCACAAGGAATACGTCGAGCGTGAAAAGGGAGGCTTCGAAGACCATCCGACGCCCACCATCGTGGTCGATGAACCAGGGCTCTCGACCCGTACAGACGCCGAAAGGGAAGAGACGGCCCGGCATCTGAAGCCTCACTCGAGGAACAGTCAAGTACGTCTCGACGACTCAGCCAAACGACCTCAGGGTATGACCCCAGTCGTGCAGGCCAAGAAGCCGAAACCTGTGAGATGGCAGTTCGGCATCCGCTCTCGTAATGCGCCGTGGGAAGCTCTGCTGTGCATACACAAAGCGTTGAACAAGCTGGGCGCAACCTACGTGCCTGACGAAGACTATGAGAAAGTCCACGGCACAGAAACCGATCAGCCCAGCAACGAAGGTAGCTTTGTTGACGACTATGCATCTCAGGGGGGCAATGACTCAACAAGTAGTATAGATCCGCTCAAGAGATACAAGTTGCCAGCCGATCCGTGGCATATCAAGGTTCGCTGGGAGACGCAGAGTAAGTCGAGTCGTGCTGCTTATCTTGAGAGAGGCTGTTACTAAGTATCACACAGCACTGCGTAAGAGCTCGGGAACTCCCACGGAGGGAAGCAAGACTCCAGATAGTTACCACGTCGTCGATGATGACGAGGTCAAGAGTGACTTCGTAGCCTTGCATATGGACATCCAGATATACGAGATGGAGCACGGCGTCTATCTCGTGGACTTCAAATGCTCTGGCTACGAGACGGCCGACAGAAGGTTGCTCGAGGAGAAGGACGTCACAAGCCCTTTCCCGTTCCTGGACATGGCCGCCCGGTTGATAATGCAACTAGCCGAAGCGGACTGAAGATTCTTCTTCGATGCTCCGTTTACAGTTGGCGAGCCGTGTTCCGTTTTCAAAAAGGGGCAACTTCATACGTACTCCGATACGGTGGGCCCGGTGATAGACATGGGAATGCAGGCTGATCGATCAGCCAGTTCACAGCGTCAGGTTATGCGAACAAGGGAGTTTGGGTGTGCTGAAGAGGTATGGGTGTAGTGTTTTCTTTTCTCCATCCGGTTATACTCAGCGGAGGGGCGTGGCTCTGCTTTGCTCGTCTGGGTCGAGGCGACGGAGAGAGTATTGTGTATTTTCCCCACTTCTGGGCCGAGATCTCCAAGGCGGCTGGCTGTGCTCAAAACATGACAAGGGGGTAACATTAGACATCGTTCTGTCAGCATGTCGAGTTGGCGTTGAATCAGACAAGCATGAATATCGCTCGGCACGGCTTGACCGCGGCGCCATCCTGAGAACTCTGTCCTGTCGGGGAATATCTAGAATCCGAGACCCGCACCGCCAGGACTTCACCCGCCGACCACGGCAGAGCCTCACGGCTGCAGGAGCCCGGAACGAGGAAACTGTAAACTCTTGTACTCGATACGCAAAGGCGGCAAGAAACTTGTCCCGAACTGGCAGCCAGCTCCGTGGTGTGTGTCTTGATGTCCATCCACCGCAAATCTCAGATCGTACGCCATGGATCGTGTACATCATATTTACTGACCCCTCGGGGCGTGTTTTCGCAGAGCCTCACAGAAACGAGCGCCAAGGACAGAGCTGAACTATAAACTTTGGGGAAACCCTCCTTTTGACTTGACAGGGGACACAAAAGTCGAGACCGAATCCATCTCTGCTCAGAGCTTGCTCAAA
>JAIMZG010001552.1:0-12634 GCA_020466075.1 Colletotrichum coccodes
CGTATACACGCACACGTAACAAACGGTAGCGTACCTACCTGGCCTCCTCCCCTTTTACGGCCTGCCTCCTGGCACCCACCACTTCCCGCCCTCCCTCGCCCGTTGACCATCTCATCCACAACGCGCGGACCGGCAGCTAGGTCGTTTTGCTCTTCCTTTGTTTCCCAGGGTCGCGTGTGCCCGTCCCTCGGGAAACAAAAGACTCCAGACTGACGCACGATATAACAAGCTCGCCTCCGTCGCAAGCCCGGCCAAGTACTCGAGCGTGACGCTAACTTAGCCGTGCGGGCGGCCCCAACTGATCTTCAACGTCGACAAGCCGCCCAAAAGAAAAATTGCCATAAACCAAAATCAAGACCGACGAGCAGGGTAGGCACGCTACAGGGAACTTGGAGTGTGGCACGGTACATTGCCCACCCATCCATCCACCCACCCTCCAAGTTCCCGGACGCTTGGCCTGGCTGTTCACCCCCTCCACTTCCTTCCTACGTGATCGTCCCTCGCTTTGGGCACTCACATGGGGGACTCTTCTTGGGCTCCCGAAACCTTGAGTCAAGCCCTGGTCCTGGTATGCAGCTATCCACCATTAGCATGGGCAAGGATCCCTCCAACACGTCCAGTCCCAGGGCTATGACATTCCTGCTATTCCTATCCCCCTCCCACATCAATACCCGTCATCTCCTCCCTACATTCCATAACACCTGCTTCTTCCCATCTAAAACACCTTGCACACAAGGCAGAGAGATCAGTCTTTTTTTTTTTTTTACTTTTCCCGCCGTCAACTGACTGTCATCATCGGTTGATAGCTCGATACCGACACTTGGCCGCTAGAACAACCCACTCGGAGGAGGGGACTTGCGACTCGCGATTTCTGTTCGAAAAAGGATACTGTTACGCCAGAGGCGCACCTGGATTTTGACCGTACCCGCCCGACCGTCTACGAACGACGCAGTTTGACCCATTTTGACCCATTGGCCTTGCCGATATCCGCAGGGGGACTCTAAAGAAGAGTAGCAGGGCGATTTCGTGTCTGAAGGACGGGCTGGACCGGACTTGGTGTCTTCGCATTGGATCCGGACCTGACCAAGGAGGCGGCCTAGACTCCGACGACGCTTGACAGCGCGCACCTCGCCCATGCAGCCATCGCCCATGCTTCTCCACGAGAGCAACCAGTAGCAGCCATGGTGATGCTGAGTGACCATTCCATGCGTGCCAGCCTCCAAGTGGCTCCCCTCAAGCTTCAAAAATCCCGATCCTGCGATGCGCTGTCCTCGAAACAGGACCACTACAGCTCCGATCCACACGCAACAACACATATGACGCCGCCCGCGACACCCAATGGCTCGCAGGAAGACCTGGTTGCGGACCAGATGCCGCCGCCTGTCTTCCACAACTTCCTGCGGGCCTTCTATCCGTTCCATCCGAGTTATGCCATGACCGATTCGAGCGTCACTCTGCCATTGAACGAGGGAGATGTCATCCTCGTGCACTCTATCCACACGAATGGGTGGGCTGATGGAACTCTGCTGGTCTCTGGCGCCAGAGGCTGGCTTCCAACCAACTACTGCGAGGCGTACGATCCGGAAGAGATGAGGAATCTGCTGAAGGCCCTGCTCAACTTCTGGGATCTGCTGCGTAGCACCTCGGTCAACGACAGTGAAATATTTGGCAACCAAGAATTCATGAAGGGAATCATTGCCGGAGTGCGCTATCTCTTGGTAAGCTCTCGAATGTTCACCGCGGGCCTGCCTTTTACCAAGTTGCTGACACGCTCAAGGAACGCACGCACTGTCTGACCAGGGAATCTGCCATCATCACCCGCAACGACAGCTTGAGGCGTGCGAGAAAGACGCTCCTCTCGGAGTTGTCGTCATTAGTAAAGACGGCGAAGCGGTTACAGGAAGCGCAGAAGGGCGTTGCCCAACCCCGGGAGGACGTCAATGACATTATTGACGAGATGATACTCAAAGCCTTCAAGATCGTTACCAAGGGCGTTCGTTTCTTCGATATCCTCGAGGACGACCGGCGGCAACGCGCTCCTGCCGTGACGGTGATGGCGACGGTCATTGAGGAATCCTACATTCCACCGACGCCGCCTGCAGATCACATCAAGTTCGACGAGGCTCACAATGCAGGCTCCCGAGGACCGACGAACGGATCACCCGCGCGGGGCACGCCATCGCAATCAAGCGAAGCGGCACAATCGCCAAACGCACCGACTAAGAGGCGGCTTTCGACCGTCTTTTCGCCCGTCAGTCCCAACTCGCACCGAACGTCTCAGAACGTCAAACGGCTGTCATCAAACATCTCGCATCGCGTCTCATTGGCCGGCCCATCTCCGCTATCAAGGCCGCATCATCTTGTCTCGGAACGCCTCAACAAGAGCCACGACACCTTTTTGTCGCACCTCGGCTCTTTTATTGGTCGTCTGCACTTGCAGTCGCATTCTCGCCCGGAACTGGCCTTCGCCATTAAGCTCTCGGCCACGTCTGGTGGGGAGCTCTTGGCTGTCGTCGACATTGTGTGCGGGCAGAGCACCAGCTCGGAGATGCTGGCGCGGGCCAGGGACATGATGTTTGAGCGTATCCGGGAGTTGGTTACAGCAGCAGGCCAGATCATCCGCCATGCCGTATTCCAGGATGCCGATGTCATCATGCCGCAGGACAACAGCATGTTGTTGATGGCCGCGACGGGCTGCGTCAAGGCAGCCGGCGAGTGCGTGGCCAAGACCAAATGGGCGATCGAGCGTGTCGGCGACTTCGAGTGCGAGTTTGAGGCGGGCGACTTGGGCATCGACCTCGGCGTGCTGGATCTTGGCGCCGATTCGCATTACCGGCGTCCATCCATCGCCCCGTCCGTTGCAGAGACAACAACGACGGAGGCGACCAGCGTAGCGGAGTCGACGAGGAGTTCTGACTCCGTGCAGTCCGTTGTGCCGCCAACGCCCCACCACCAACAACGGCCGAGCATCGTCGCCAACGACAAGCCGCTGCCTCAACTCCCGCAAGGCGATGAATTTGGCGCACATCCCGTTCACCGACGCCGTCCTTCGTCTCAAAACTCATCTGCTCCCAACTCACGGCCTTCATCATTCATTAACGACAATGCATCGTCCATGGCATCTTCCATTTCGTCGATTCGGCCGACTCTGCCGCCTCTCCCCAAACTCTCTACATCCCTGCTCCCGGGAGATGAGTACAGTCCCATCGAAAGCATGAACCAGGATGGCGACTATAACGGCTCTTCCCGTGTTGACAGCATGACCGCGTCGAGTGCGGGCAGCAGCAGCACTTATCTCAGCCGCGACTCCGAAGCCAGCCTGGTTTCCCAAACCTCGACCCGTGCAACCACTCCGGATCACACCCTGGCCCCGAAGCTCAAGCCGTCCATGTCGGAGCTCAGCAACGCCGGAAGCGCGAATGCCAACAGCGAGGAAGTGGACGATGTCGAATCCAAGATGCTCGAGAAGACGTACGCCCACGAGCTCATGTTTAACAAGGAAGGCCAGGTTACTGGCGGCTCACTCGCTGCTCTCGTCGAGCGCTTGACGACGCACGAGTCTACTCCCGATGCGACCTTCGTGTCAACATTCTACCTCACCTTCCGCCTCTTCTGCAGCCCCCTCAAGCTGGCCGAAACTCTCATCGACCGCTTTCACTATGTGGCCGAGGCCCCTCATATGGCGGGCCCTGTCAGGCTGCGCGTGTACAACGCTTTCAAGGGCTGGCTCGAGTCGCACTGGCGCGACGAGACCGACCGCGAGGCGCTCGGCCTCATCGAGCCTTTTGCTCAATATCAGCTCGGCGCCGTGTTGCCCTCTGCTGGTCGGCGACTCCTGGAACTTGCCCAGCGAGTGTCCAAGGACATCGCGCTTGTGCCTCGCCTCGTGTCTTCCATGGGAAAGACGAACACTTCCATTGCGCAGTACATCCCCGCCGACACCCCTCATCCGCCACTGGCCATTACCAAGAGCCAGATCCACCAGCTCTTTACCTGGAAGAATGGCGGCAGCAACCCGACTGTCCTTGACTTCGAACCTCTCGAGATCGCTCGCCAGCTCACCATCAAGCAGATGAACATCTTCTGCTCCATCATGCCCGAGGAGCTTCTCGCATCGCAGTGGATGAAGAAGGGCGGCGTCGACGCACCCAACGTCAAGGCCATGTCGGCCCTCTCCACTGACCTGTCCAACCTCGTCGCCGAGACCATCCTCCAGTACTCCGAGGTCAAGAAGCGGGCTGCGGTCATCAAGCAGTGGATCAAGGTCGCTCACCAGTGCCTCGAGCTGCACAACTACGACGGGCTGATGGCTATCATTTGCAGCCTGAACAGCAGCACCATCAGCCGTTTGCGCAAGACATGGGACTTTGTCTCCGTCAAGCGACGCGAGATGCTCCGCACTCTGCAGGCCATTGTCGAGCCCGCCCAGAACAACAAGGTTCTGCGCACTCGCCTGCACGACCACGTTCCTCCCTGCCTGCCCTTCCTAGGCATGTTCCTGACGGATCTCACCTTTGTCGACATCGGCAACCCAGCCACGAAGCAAATTCCCACCCTCGGCGGCGATGGCTGCGAGGAGAACGGTGGTGGCCTGACTGTTGTCAATTTCGACAAACACACCCGCACCGCTAAGATCATCGGCGAGCTTCAGCGGTTCCAGATCCCGTACAGACTCACCGAGATTCCCGAGATGCAGGATTGGATGGCGGCGCAAATCGTGCGCGTCCGCGAGAGCGACCCGGGCAACGTCCAATTCAGCTACTACCGCAAGAGTCTTCTTCTGGAACCGCGTGAGATGGCGGTGCGAACCCCCATCGAGCCCCAGACCAGTACGACGGGCACCCAGCGGGGCGGCGATCTGTTCGGCTGGATGAGTCGAGACCGAGGTGCGGCGACACCCACACCGACGTGAGAGGTCTCGGCGTAATGCGCCCATGTCTCGATGACATTTCGTTCGAACGGCAAACATCATTTCCACATTTCCGTCGACATACTTTACCCCTTATTCTGTTTCACTCTTGATACCCCATTTTCCCACCTCGCTTCGAGGCTTTATGTCATGAACAACTTTTATCCTCATGATGACACTACCACGCGGCGTTAATCTGCTTCGTTGCCCTGTTGTTTGTCAGGGCTTGAGGCCACATCCGCCGGGACTGATACGCGTCGGCGCTGGACCTGACGGGTCACATTATTCAGTTGCAGGGGAGCCACCCTTGCGTGTTTGAAGGTGACGCGCCGAGGGATATTGCGTGACTTACTGTTGCGCACAATTGTTGAATTCCCTCAACATTCGCTCAAGGGCCTGTTCTTAGGACCTCTTGTTCCCTTATGTAACCTACTTTTGACGGTTCTGGATCACTCGACGCGGGTCGGCAAGGAGTTGTAGGCATATCAAGCCGGGCTTTCCTGTCCGCCTGAGACACAAGAGTCACGGCACGCAGTTCGGCAGGCTCTTTCAAGGATAGACGGCGACGGCGACTAAAAGGCGAAACTGTACACTGTACTTGTAGGCTAATCTATATAACGGCCTCTGACGACAGCGACGACAGGTGCCATGAATAAGACATCCGCATCTTGACGATATTTTGCTCGGAATGTTTTAGCGCCGGTGACCATTGCCCGTTAATACGATTTCATATTTATCCCTGAGGACTAATCTCTCTCCTGCCAGGAACCTACGCGTTCTCCGTTGTCAAACGCTACTATCTTTCACTATTCTGCTGGTGGATCTTCTCATATGTACAGGACCTCCTTTCCGCATGCTCTGCAAACGGTGGTCAAATCCCATCAGTCCGACATCGGATTTGACAACCTTTGATGTAGAATGGCTACAAACATCTACCTCCAAAATCATGGTATGAAACTCTCGAGATACCTGCCTGGCCTTCGCGGCGTCGGTCTGGGATTCTTCTGCAGCTCGTCCTTTTGCCTCACTCAGCCCGTTGTCGATGTCACCAGCTTTTCCACACCAACCTCGTGAAATGACGAACGGTCACTAGAGCCTCGAGCGCACACCGTCCCTCTTCCCAGTCCCCGATACCTTTCTCGCCTCGGCGTTCAATCGCCTCCACATCGCCTTTCTCCTTTCGTGACCCTTCATGAACCTCTCAACCCAAAACTTGTTAAACGGCGGTAGTTCCCTCCCCCTGCCGTCCTCCGTCGGCGGGCCCGCCAAGTCCGTACTTGTTCGAAATACTCTTCGAAATCGGGGAACACGAGCGCGAACTTCGCCCCGTCGCCGCGTTTCGCCACGCGGTCTGCCTCCCAGGCGAATTGGGCCTCGGCGGAAGGTAAGCGGGTGGGGGGGACGCGGCCTGCGAGGAGGCGGGCGGCGAGCACGGCCTGGTACTCAAAGATTTTGAACGTCAGGCCGGCATTTACCGCTCCAACGAAGAGGATCGTTGGGTCGGGTGTGTAGATTGTGTGGAGGAACAGGTGCGGGATGCGGTTGTTTCGGGGGGTCGGGAGGGGCCCCTTTGGGATAGGGGACCGGGTTGAGGAGCTGGATGGTGAGGGTTGGAAAAAGGGGAGGGTCCAGGTGTATCCCGTGCCGAAGATGATGTCATCCACGCCGCCGACGGAGGAGCCGTCGACGAAGTGCACCGTGCGGGTTTCTGCCTCGATCCGAGCTATCGAGGGTACTTTGGCAACGAGCGGGTGCTCGAACGCTCCGCCTCCGAAGTACCCGTTGAACGCATGTCCGACCACGACAGCCGTCACTGGCGCCTTGGCCACGGAGGTGAGGTCGTGGGTGATGTCCGCCGCCGAGACGGAGGCGCCCACGACGACAACCTTCTTGCCGGCGTAGGCGTCGCGGCCGCGAAGTGTTTGCTGTGGACCACGCTCCCCGGGCGGGAGGCGGCGAATTCGGCGAGGCCCCGGATGTAGGGGACGTACGGGACGGAGTAGTGCCCCGTGGCGACGACGAGGCGTCGAAACGCTCTTCCCACCACGTCTCCGTGGCCGCGGAGGCGTCTTGTTTCCGGAGGGTGAGTTTCCACTCCTCTTCAGGCTCCTCGTCGGGGCTAGTGGAAGGGACGGCGGCGGGGACCTTTTCGGCCCGCTCGACGGTGGTGTCGTAGCTGACGAGACCCTGGTATCCCCTCCGCTCGACGAGCGAGCGGACGTAGTCTTGGACGAGGGACCAGTGGCGGAAGGGCGTGTCCTCGCCGTGGAGGGAACGGGAGAGGGGGGTCTGGGCGGTGGGGAAGGGTTCAGCGGTGTATTGCATGGGGACGAAGTCGACGTTGGTTTCAAGGTAGGGGTAGACTGTGGATTCCGAATATCGTGGGGTGGGAGGGGAGGAGAGGGAGGGGCTGGGTCGTCGGACAGGGAGGACGGAGGGGATGCTGGGGTGGGGAGGGTCCGCGGTCCGGGACGCGAGCAGGGGCAATTCGGCAGGTTGGAGGAGGGGTGGCGGTTTGCCTTCGCCGAGCCTGTTCATGTCAGTGAAAAGTCGAGATGACGACGGAGGAGGGAACATTGACGAGACAGAAAATGAGTGAAGTGATGCGACGGCGTGTCGTCTGCGAAGGGGCCAGGGGAAAAGACACAAGATGGCTTACCAGCATCCCCCCGGAGCTTCCCGGCGCTCGAAAACCCTGATGGTATCAAACGCTTTCTCCTGGGCCAGGGCGTCGATGGTGATAGCGCCGGCTGGGCCCAGGCCGATGACCGCTACGCGCTTCGCAGGTTTCATCGTGATCTAAGCACTTCCATGGGAGTTGTGAGCGTGGGCAGCGGAGAAGAGTTCTTGATCATGGAAAGACTGGAGATTCTCATTCGTCTTATGAGGGATGCAGCTATGGGGGCTGAGCCAATCGATGAGGTGGTTTAACCGGTGATGTGATTCCACACAAGCTTGTCCCGGTCTTTGGAGCTTTAGCACGTGTGAAGAGGATGCTCTGAGAAATGGGATCCGCGGACACGGAGGCGGGTTCAGACGGGCGTCAACGGCAGTCACCTTTACAGCAATTGGCCAATAACGCTGCGCGGCAACGAATTCAATGAGCCAACCGGGCGTCGAATCATGATTATTATTCGCGCTCGACCCGATCTTGTGAGGGTCAAATCCCGATGGACGTGAGATAACGGTTCGGCGTTTGTCTTGGCGCGATGGCGAAATATGGCGTGCTCGGGCGATGAAGCGACGATGGACGTCCAGACGACCGGTCGAGTGCCGAGACTCCTCGACGGTATCGGGCTGATTTGCGGGCCCATCCAACCGTATCACCTTGTCAGACAGCCGTGACATGCGGGAAGTGCCAGTCTCTATGCGTCGTGAGGGGCGATGGCGTGATGAGTCCCCAGGGCGCGGCGCCACGAAGGGACAAGTTCGGGCTTGGGGACCGCATGGGTCTGAAGAACATGTTTAAACTAAGGGCCTGGAAGAGAGATTTGATTTGTCTAGGCTGGGAGGGAGCTAAAACGATGACATTGGCCCAGCGATGATGCAAAGGGGAGCTTGGGAGTTGCAAATGCCGAGATGGGTGGTTGGATTGGCGGCGCCTTTGCAAGTTTGGTAGTTAACGTGAGAATGCCTCGTCTCGTTGGAATCGTCTAAGGGTTCGGAACACTTTCGGACTCGTTCTCTGTACATGATGGTTGATAAAATGGCTGAGCCGAAGCAGGAAGACTTGCATTTCTTCAACTCGCCGGGGCAGGAGACGCCCGTGTCTGAGCCGGACTGGACGGAGTATGACGAGGCTCGGGCGCGACGAAAGTGAGTTTGCTTGGACCAAGATCCTATTTCGGGGCAACGACTGATGTGCGGGTGTTTGCAGAATCGATGGCTCGGTTCTTCCTCTCTTGTATCTGGGCCTCCTCGTCTTCCAACTCGACCGCATGAACCTGGCCAGCGCTCTGACCGGGGGCTTCGCGAAAGATATCGGCGTCAACCAGGACACGATCAACCTCGGGAACCAGCTCATGTTTCTCGGCATCGTTATCTTGGAGATCCCGTCGAACATGCTCCTGCAAAAGGTGAGCCACACGCGACGGTCCCCCTCCGGGTGGCGGGAACGGGAACAGGACCATGGCTAACGCGGCGTTGCCAAGGTCGGCCCGCGCAAGTACATCTCCGGACAAGTCGTGCTTTTTGGCTTCGTGGCAACGATGCAAGTCTTCCTTGTCGACCGCAAGGGCTTTCTGGCCTCGCGCATGATGCTTGGCCTGGCCGAGGCCGGGTACATCCCCGGCGCGTGCTATACGCTGTCGACGTGGTATACCAAGAAGGAGCTCGCTAAGCGCATCGCCGTTTTGTGAGTTGTTGGTAGCATGTCAATTGTCAGGGCTTTGCTGACGTGTATTTAGCTTTTTTGGAATGTTCAGTGGGAACGCCCTGAGTCCCATCCTGGCGTCTGGCATCTTGAAGCTCGAGGGCGAGCGAGGGATGAAGGGCTGGCAGTGGCTTTTCCTGAGTATGTGACTTTACCAACGAGAGAAAAGCACAAGCGTTGACCCTTTGTGGCAGTTGAGGGCGTCTTTACCATCTTCGTCGGACTATCACTGCTCTTCCTCCTTCCAGGCTCTCCTGACACTCCCGACCCGTTGCTGAGCCCCGGGTTAATCCGCTTCAGAGGGTCAGAAAGAGCGATCCTGCAAAAGCGCCTCGAGCTCGACGACAGAGAGAAGCGGAGCGGGGCGCAGGGGATGCACATCCCCCCGAAGCTCGTGTGGAAAACCGTCTTGCACTGGCAGCGTTGGCCGCATTTCTTGAGCAGCTTTGCGGTGTTCTCCACGTGGAGCCCTCTGACGACTTACACCCCGTCCATCATCATGTAGGTACCTCTCAATGTTGTAGGCCGGGGTGAATCGGGCGCCCCGACACTGTAATTAGGTATCCAGATTCAGATTCTGACACCCCGGGACCCAGGAGCCTCGGTTTCAGCCGCATCCAAGCCAACGCACTCGCCGCGGTCGGCGCATCGCTGGCCCTCGTCGTCGTCTTCGTCTTCGCCTACATCAGCGACAAGACTAACAAGCGCGGGTTCTCCGTCATCGGAGCGCAAGTCTGCTATCTCGCCGTGTTGATAGTGGCACGGACGGCGCACCCTCACGTCGGGAAGTGGTCGCGTTGGGCCCTCTGGACGGCGGTGAACAGCTTCGCTGTGGGATACCACCCGATTCACAACTCGTGGGTGCAGCTCAACTGTAGGGAGCCGGGGGAGAGGAGCATAAGTATCGCGTGAGTTGGCCTGCTCTCGAGTAATTGAGAACACGTTGACGGATTTGACGCTAACAACCGAAACAGGATGTGGGTGATGCTCTCGATCAGTGGGTTGATGGTTGGTACACAGTATTATCGTGGAGATGACGCCCCCTTGTAAGTGACACATCAACAACCCATCGGCGGTTGTGCCGCCCCGCGAGCCCGTCGTTGACATCTGCTAGCTATCAGATAGGCTTGAGAACGCAGATAATTATGGTCTCGGTGGGCATGGCGTTTGCGATTCTGCAGGTCGTAATCTACAAAGTCCACAACAGGCGTGTGGCTCAAGGGAAGCATAAGCCTCGCCATGGCGAAGCCCCTCGCATATACGTTCCGTAGATCTGGCGAATTCTTCTTATTCTCCTTATTACTATAGAAATTCTTCAGCGACTTTCTTCCAACTTCGAACCCAGTCTAGGAAGTGAGATTGACGTGCTGACTCAACGATAGCCCCCCGAGACATTAGGGTTAATAGTCACATCACGAGGGAATTGAGGTAGCATCATTCTGAGAAAGTTGGCGCTGTCCTCATCTAGTCATCTAGGTTTGCTAAACATCATAACCTTGATATCCTGATATTCAGCAATGCCGTACTTGCTACCCTCAACACCCACACCGCTCTCCTTGATGCCGCCGAATGGGGACTCCACCGCCATGAACCCCGTATTTTGACCCATGCCGCACTCAGGCGCTTTAGCCACTCTCATCGCGCGACTAGGTCCCTCGTAAAGAAGTACCCTGCCTGGCCGCACTCTGTGTCGTTGGCAAAAACGATCACGTCTTCTTCCGTCTTGAAGGGGAAAATGGCAGCCAATGATCCAAACATACCTTGAACAGCAACTTCCATATGCTTGGAAGCTTTGTGATGGTGGTCGGTTCATAGAAGAAACCACTACGCTTGGGGGCGTTGCCCCCGGTTATAAGTTTATTTCTCTTGGATAGGGCATCCTTGACCTGGCAATCCACCTTCTTGACGACCGCAGCGTTGACAAGGGGCCCGTGTGTGGTACCGGGTTCGATGCCCCTGCCTAACTTCATTGCTTTCACTCGCTGAGTCAACAGGCTGGCGAGTCGGTCTAAAACGCCCTCCTGTACGAAGATGCGATTGGCGCACTATGATGAGCTTGTCGGCCAATGGAGATTTCCAAAGACTGTGGCATGGATTTTGACTTATGACACACGTCTGACCAGAGCATGAGAATTTAGACACTAGAGCCCCTTCGACAGCGAGATCAAGTTCGCGTCTATGAAAACGATGAAAGCTGCGTTGCTGCCAAGCTCCATGCTAACTCACTTCATCGTACCCATCATCGGTTTCGTCAACATCTTGCCGACCCCAGTCGATCCCGTGAAAGTGAACTTTGCAATTCTTGGATTCGTGGCTAACTGGGCTGATGCTTGTCGGTCCTTCGTGGGGATTACGTGAATTATATTTGCCGGGACCCCGGCCTCGATCGCTAGCTTGGCCAGCGCGATAGCACTGAAGGACGTCTCGCTGGGCTGCTTAACGACGACGGCATAGTCTGCAGCGAACGCCGGAGCGACCTTGCGGGTGATCATAGTGACTGACTATAAAGTCCAGGGCGTGATGATGCCGAAAACGTCGACTGGTTTCTTGAGAGCTATGACTGTGGAATTTTTAAATGAGGACGAATGACGTCGCCGTAGTTCCGCGTGGCTTCCTCTGTAAACCAGGAGGCCAACGACGCAGCAAACGTGACTTCGCCCCGTGCTTCTTCCAGAGTCTTGCCACTTTCCAGTGGAAGTATGACAGTCACTGCTCAGCCTTGGATTAGAAACATGATTGTTGTCGTGGCGAAGTGCTTGTAGTTCAGCGATTGTAAAGACTCGAAATCTTCCACATTTGCCATCATCGGATAGTACCGCCTCCTCAGCATATCTCCCTCTCTTTGGCCGTCGTCGACTTTGAGAACTCCCGGGAGCCGACCTGCGTACTGTCGGTCGTCTCAACGAAGTCCTCCTGGCCAAAGTTGGAACAGTATCTGAGCACCTCACCAGATGACGGTTCATGGACAAGAAGCTTCTTATCATTCTTTGCTGCCTCCCATCGGCCTACAATCAGAACTCGGATGTCGGACAGAGTAATGTTGTTTATTGGGACCTGAACCCCCAAGGCTTCCTGCTGAATCGAGCACAAGGTGGAAGTTGATAGTGACTAACAGTGAACAGATCTAAACAAACTTCACAATCGCTATGCCCTTGTATGAAGCCAGGCTAGGGGAAGACTTCTGTTCTGTCGGGGGCGTGTAATTTATTTTGAATGTGCCAATATGCAATTACCGCTCCTCCAACTCATGGGAACGAAAGGTTCTTCCACGACAACTTCTCCACTGAGCCAGTTCTCATTTTATTTGCTAAATTAGTAAGAAGCTCTACCTGTGCCATACTTTCACGGCCATT
>JAIMZG010001553.1:0-20030 GCA_020466075.1 Colletotrichum coccodes
GGACCCGGCGGAAAGTCAAAGATTACCGCACTGGTGTACAGCGTTGACCAGAAATGGCTCACGAGCAACATCTGTCTCGGTGTTAATTACGATGGCCATTTCCCTCTTGCCTTGGAGCTGGAGCACTGATTAACATTCCTTGTCACATCGGACCAGTTGCATCAGAAACGAGTGCGAATAAGTAAGTCAAGGAACATAGCGCATGGATTGCTTGATATTCGATTCCATTATATGCCCGTAGTGGGGTGCAGAAGGACTGCGAAAAACCGACGCCGAAGTTCCCTTTTCTTACCGGCCAGAAGTATCAAAAGACCGCATCCCACATAACTCGTTCCCATCGCCACGCCATACTCTTTATGCAACACCCTTTAAATGACAGCCGTGACTCTCCGAATGCTTCTCCTCGCGCCCTCACCGCTGACCATGATGAGGCCCTCCATCTCCAAAGTCCGCATCGTCTCGTTGAAGTCGCTCTGCTCCACCGGCATGCTGGCGCCCTCGCCCAGTCTTCTCGCGACTTCGCTCCATCTGACAGTCTGCCCATTGCTGGTCAGCTCGTCGAGGAGGTGGAGCACGGCCTCCTTGATCTCCTCCTTCTTGCGACGGTCAGCGGCGCTTGTGCCTTCCGTCAGGAGACTCATGTCGATGCGACCCTGAGAGTCGGTGGCGGCAGTCTTGAGGGCGGAGCGGATGAGGCGGGCAGCTTCCTTGACGTCCTCACGAACGACGGTCGTAGCCAAACGCATCTTGGCGTGAGCCTCGGACAGGCGGATCATAGACTCAAGCTGACGAGTGGTCGCGGTAATGCGCTTCTCGGCGGCGCGAACGTCCTGGCCGAGCTTGCGCATTTCGAGGTACTGTTCAACCAACTCCTGGGCCGCATCCTGTGCGATGGTCGGGTGGATGTTGGCGCGGGCGAAGGAGATGTAGGAGGTGAGAAACTCGACGGGCTGCAAGCAGATTAGCGATTGTCCAAAGAAACTTCGAGCAATATTTACTTACAAGAATGTCTTCCTTAGTGTGAGCAGATTCTGGCTTGTCTTCCAGGTACAAGGAAAGAAGATGGCGAGCAAGACGAGCATCGCTCTTCTCATCGGCGCGGTCAAGGATAAGATAGACCAGGTCAAAACGAGACAGCAGGGTTGGGGGCAGATCGATATTCTGAGGAACAGGGAGATCAGGGTTGTAGCGACTGCCGATGGGGTTGGCAGAGGCCAGGATACTCGTCCTGGCGTTGAGGGTGGTGATGATGCCTGCTTTGGCAACGGAAACCGTCTGCTGTTCCATGACTTCGTGAAGCACAGAGCGTGTCGCTTCTGACATCTTGTCGAACTCGTCGATGCAGCAAACACCACCGTCGGACAAGACCAGAGCACCGGACTCGAGCACAAGCTGGCGAGTTTCGGGGTCTCGCGTGACATACGCAGTCAGACCGACAGCAGAAGAACCCTTACCACTGGTGTAGACACCGCGAGGAGCAATTTTGTGCACGTAAGAGAGGATCTGAGACTTTGACGTCGAAGGGTCACCGCAGAGCAGGACGTTGATGTCGCCTCTGTACCTAGGACTACCGCCCTTCGAGAAAGTCTTATTGGTGCCACCGAAAAGTTGCAGCAGGATACCCTTCTTCACGTCGTCCATCTCGTAAATCGAGGGGGCGAGAGAGCGAGAGAGAAGATCGTAGATATCTGGCCTGGCCGCGGTCTCCCTGATCTTCTCTTCCTCCTCGGGGCTGATCTTCTTGGTCTCTTCGATGTTGTTGTCGCCGCCATCGTCTTCCACGCCCTCAATGCCGAGAGTAGAAGGGTCGACGCCCATCCTCTTCTTGTCCACCTTTTGAACGTGCAGTACATCCACGTATGTCTTGTACACGCTCTTAATGGTTCTCTGGCGAGGGTTCACACGCACGGGGCTGACGCGGAAAATACCAGTAAGCTGGACCCTGTCACCGGCCTTGCAGAAGTCCACAAGCTCGTTGTACACGCAAACCGAGACAGAGTGGGGTGTTTGGCCCGCAGGAACAGCGTCCGGGGTCTCCTGGAGCTTAATGACCTGCTTGTCTTCGAACGCGCATCGGTTGTGGATAATCTGCATCGAGTTTTTGGAGGCGCAACGGGGCCGCGGGCACTCGGTGGGTTCGCGGATCTTGCCTCTGTCGAGGCCGACGTTGACGGAGTGGTTGCAGACATTGCAACGGAAGAAGGCATCCTTCATATCAGGAATGACTGGCGTAGTTCGAATGACAAGACCCTTGATAGTGATGAGCCTGTCCATGTCAGAGGGATTCAGATCTCGCAGGTTAGTTGTCTTGTCCAGTCCGAAAGGTCGAACCATATAAATCATCTGAGCAACCTCATCCTCCTTGGATGGGAGGTCGGCGGCCGGTCTCGGAGTCGGGGCATCAGAGCCAGGATGATCTGAGCTAGGGAACGCAACGTCCGAGCTAGGTGCTGTGTTGCTCCGCCTGGCGGCATCGCCAGCGCTGCTCTGGGATGCACGTTGCCTCTGTCCTTCAGTCCTGGCCAACTCAACCATCAGGTCGTGCACAGACTGGTCCATGATGGGGATGATTTCCTGTGGATAGGCCTGGATGTGGTACCAAAGCTTGCGCGTCGGGGGGTAGGTATTCAGGTCGGCAATATCGAGGTAAAGCCTGGTTGTGCCCAGGAGAAGCATGTTTTCGAGGGCTTCCCAGTACGGCTTAGATTCGGCATCAGGGGCTGCTTGAACATCTGCCTCAGTCCAGCCCTCTCTGTAGAGCTGATATTTCCTGGTGAAATGCCTCAAGAAATCCTTGAAAGACGCGAAGGTATCGTCGATGGATACAGTGGTACCCCAAATAGTGCTCTCGCCAGCTCCCCCGAGCCGGTCGGCCTCCGAAGTGTTGGGGTCGGGGTTGCTGAACGACGGCGCATCGGAGCCGGGCGCATCTGTAGTCACTCTACCGGAGGGGTCCAAGACAAGTCGGCGGCGAGGAGTTCTGAGGCCTTCAGAGTTGATATCACCTCTACGGGAACGAGATGAGCGGTCGCTGACGAAAAGTCCACTGCTCTCACTGCGTAAATCGGACTGCAACGGCCGCACCGACCGGCCTGGGCTGGAACTGGGCTCGTATCGAATGGGCGATGACTCTAGAGGAGTATGTCAGGGGTGACACTCATAAAGATGCTTCTATCATGCTTACCTCTCGCACGTCCGCTCGCACGCGGGGTCCTGTCACCGTCGCCAGTAGACTGGGTGTCAATGTCTTGACGCAGCGGCGAGCTGGGAGCAGGGCCAACGGCGGTACTCTGGCTGTTGCTCATGTTTCGCAAAGGAGACGAGACATCGCCATTGACAGGGGCGTCGCGTCGCGCATCGGTGGACTGCACCGGCGAAGATTCATAGAAGAGAGGGCTCGACGCAAGTTGCGAGCGGCGGGTGGTACGAGGGGTCTCTGCCGGGCGTTGCGCTTCTTCGTCTGGGGGCGCGGGGCTGCTGCGTGCAGCGGCATCTGGGTTGTTTCTGGTTGACCGACGGGGAGTGCCCGCCGTCGAGCTTCTCGTTGACCTCTTCGAAGGTGAAGACATTTTGTAAATCGACGTCCGATTTGATCTTCTTGTTTGAGGGACGGTTTTGGTCAAACCGGGGGCGATAAGGCAGGATGGCGGGATGCGACAAGAAAGAATATGTTGCGTTGCCGGGGAGAGGAGAGATGTGGAGATCGTTTAGGAGCATTTGGAAAGGTGGGCTGCAATGCAATTTTGGAAAAGCACTTTACGCGCTTACCCCAGTCCCGGACGCGTTCAGAAAGGAGTCTCGCGTTTTCCACTTTACGCGCAGTGAATGGTACATGGCCCGTGCACTTGTCGCTGATGACCGCTGGGGCCAGGCGAGCTTGACAGGGTATCAGGGACGGCGGGCCTGACCCTTGCCGCCCGGCCATCGGCGAAACCAACGACCGACTTGCACCGATTCTGGGTTGCTGAGGTGGTCAATTGGCATCCCGCCAGAGCTCCCTACCAGGTCACCGTGGACTAAAGTGGACAGCATATCAGCAACCCACCAGCAAGCGCAATCCGGCGCAACACAAACGTACAACCGTCAAGATGGCTCCTGGAATGTCCCTTTTCTCCGTCAACGCGATCCTGATCCTCAGTGTTGAGGACGGATCGCGGTTATTCTCCAAGTACTACAGCGCACCCCACCAAACCGGCTCGGCGGTACACAACGGTATGCGCTGACCCTCCCCTTCCCATGATGATCAGCTCCGGAGCTCTTGACTGACGGGTCTGACCTATGACAGGCAGCTCAAACTCCTCCAGCAACCCCTACCCCGATGTGAAGTCGCAAAAGGCCTTCGAGAAGGGTCTCTTGGAGAAGACGGCGAAGCAGACCGGCGATATCATCCTGTACGACAACCGAATCGTGCTCTACAAGATGGAGTCGGACGTCATGATGTACGTCGTCGGAGGCGTCGACGAGAATGAGGTTCTCCTCTACAACGTGATCCTGGCCCTGAGAGACTCCCTGCACCTACTCTTCAAGTGAGCCGAGCTCTTCCCTCCCTGCCTCCCTGCCTTCCCAGTAAGCTGGGTATCCTAACAACTCGGTAGGCAATCCGTCGACAAGCGCACGATCGTCGAGAACTACGACCTCGTCTCCCTCGCTATTGACGAGATCGTCGACGACGGCATCATCCTGGAGACTGACCCCACCATCATCGTCCAAAGAGTCAGTAAGGCGCCGGCGCAAGACGTCGACCTCCGCCGCATCGACCTCAGCGAACAAGGTGTCAACAACCTGGCCCAGCTGGGCAAGTCGAAATTGGCGGACTGGCTGCGGCAAGGCTTGTAAGGGGGCGACGGTTGGTGTCTAGAGAAACGGGGGCAAGATGATGAGAGAAAGCAAGAGCGGCGGTACACTGGGAGTTTTATGGTGGCTTCTAAAGGGGACGCATCATTAAAAGTATACTCCTCTCGAGAGGATGTCATGACGAATGCTCGAATTTATGCCTGATTCTATTTTTGCCCAGAAAGCCCCGTCTATGCCCGGATTTCCGAGGCCGCCTTGCGGAGCCTGTTCATTACCGCCTCTGCAATGTCGTTTCTGTCGTCGATGCCGTCCACAAAGATGACGCTGGCGCCTCTCCTGTCCAAATCTCTCAACGCCGAAAAGAGCCCCTGGGCGATACCTCTGGTGTCGTCGCCCAGATCTATGTCAAGAACCGTTGCCATGGGATTCTCCTCCGCATCCCGAAGTTCACCCTCCTGAACTTCGTACGCTGCCTCGTCCCTGGCGTTCGCTGCCGCGGCCCCATCAACATGGACCTTGGAGACCTGGAGCGCGCCGTGATGCAGCCCTCCATCAATCTTCCACCTCCTCGTCCGGATGATTCCGATCTTCAGAGACGTCGGCCCCGAACCGTTTGTTGCCGTGGCATCGGCGTTGTGCTGGATGAGCGCCTTCTGCAGGTCCTCGGCCACGATGCCCTCAGCGCCCGCCTCACAACCCCATTCGTACAGCACGACCTTCGCCTTGGGGCTATAGTGCTTGTACTTCATCCCCGCGCCCGCGGCGCGGACTTTCCCGTCTCGCTCTCGTCCTTGTACGCCTTGACGACGCCCTCCCACCCAGGACAGCTCCGCAGCTCCTCCATGCTCACACCGCCAGGCCTCAGCACGACAGGCGGGTTACAGAGGCCGTCAACAACGGTGCTCTCCACGCCGACCTGGCACGCCCCACCATCCAGAATCAACTCGATGCGCCCTTCTAAGTCGTGGTAGACATGCTGCGCCGTCGTGGGAGACGGTTTAGTGGAGGCGTTGGCGGAGGGCGCGGCCAGCGGGACGTTGGCGAGCTTGATCAGCGTCAACGCCAACGGCGAAGACGGCATCCGCACACCAAAGCTCGCCAAACCCGCCGTGACCTCGGGCGCGAGTTTGCTCGGCTCCGGGTTCCGGAGCAGAATCGTCAGGGGGCCGGGCCAAAACTTTTCAATGAGCGGCTTGTAAATGTCCGGGATCGGGTCCTTCCCCGCGTCGCCGTTCGTCTGCCTTTCGGACCGCAGCAGGCCTCTCAGCATATCCAGGTCGCAAACGTGGGATATCAACGGGTTGTCCGACGGCCGGCCCTTGGCGGAGTAGATGCCCTTGACGGCGCCGCTCCTCGTCGCGTCGGCGCCTAGACCGTAAACCGTCTCGGTAGGGAACGCCACAGGCGTGTCCTTGGTGCGCATGTATTCTGCGGCGTCTCGCAGGGCGGCTATTGATGCGCCGGCGGCAGAGCTGGCGATTTCCCAGTGGCTTAACCTTTCGGGCCCCTCGACGTCACTAAAATTCCCCAGCCCTTGGGCTTCAACCTTGACGATTCTGGTCTCCATGGTGGTAGTGTTGTGATTCGTCGATGGTAGTCGTAGACAGTTGCGGCTGAAGGTCGCTATCTGACGACTTATACGATGAGAGAGGGCCAATGTGAAGGGTTGCAGAGAGTGAGTTGGCTTGGAGTCAAGGATTGAGAAAATTAGAGTTGATAGAAAGAGGGTCTGGGGTGGTTATCTCCAATGTCATAAGGGTGGGAAAAAGATCAAGAATCTAGATCGTCGTCATAGGGAATAATTGGGTATCAAAGAAAGGTCTTCATGCAGATCGAGTGGATGGGAGTTGAGTCATCTGAAAAAAAATTCTCTGGATGAGGCTAAGGTGAGAGTAAGAGGTGAGCGGTCATGCCCTTCTAGCGGCGATAATTCCGAGTTCAAGGAACAGACGGTCGGGTTCTGCCTGCTAAAGAAGCAGTGACATTTGCCGCCAAAGTCGCCTCTCCGTCGGTTTCCAGCGAGATTCTCTAGTGTGATGGACATGATTTCAGTGGGGACTGGGCTCTCCTTCAGGGCGCTTGCCACGTGCTGACCGGTGCCGGCCGAACACGAAAACGGAGGTGTGCGTGTCTGCCGGCCGATCAGGATGACCGCCGAACCAACCTTTGTCGGAGGAGAGTCCGATGTTTCGGTGTTTCGAGTATTAGCTCAGGCCTCGCCTCTTGTGTCAGTTGCCGTGCTCTTTTCTCCAGTCAAGTTGTCGTACTTTGCTCCAGACTCATAGAGTATTCCATTTGTACGGATAACGTCGCGGTATTTCATTGCGAAGCTTCGAGATAGGCGCACATCTCCGTCAAGCAGGGTCATATACTAGATCATTATCCTGTTCAAAGGCTTTACACTCGCCGAGTCAACGCCATGTAGGGACTTGATTATAAGGTCGTCACGAGCACCATGTCAACGAAGTCAAACTTGGACGACAGTACGGTTTGCGGCAGTCTTCGTTGTGTTGCATGCCCACTGAGTTTCCATCCGTTCCGCCAGATATCTTCGTCATGATCCGCGCGCTACGGAAATCAGATCATCTCTCATCAACTTTTCTGTATCCCAGAAACCTGAAAAAAGCTCGCTTGCTCTTATACCATCATCACACCCTGCGCTCTCGGGATGTCAGATGCCTCGCCCGCCGCCGCTCGTCCTCGGTCAGCACCCAAATCATACCATCCTCCTCATCGTCAGGTTGGGCAGAGATCTCCTCCCACTCCTCCTCCTCCATGTTGGCTACCATCAGAACTTGTGAAACCCTCGCAAAGAGCTCCCTGACACCATAGTTACCCTTGGAAACCGTACTGATGATGCTGGAGAAGTCGCGCTCCATGCGAATGACACCGTAGGCGTTCGCTCGGGCGTCCCACACCCTGCGCTCGAGGACACGTGCGAGGTACCGCGCTGTCAGGTCGTGCAGG
This sequence comes from Colletotrichum coccodes, assembly GCA_020466075.1. NCBI lineage: Eukaryota > Fungi > Ascomycota > Sordariomycetes > Glomerellales > Glomerellaceae > Colletotrichum > Colletotrichum coccodes. The sequence goes on from JAIMZG010001553.1 coordinate 7,762, forward strand.
GTCACGAAGGTGTGGGCCGTCATGAGCCGCGCGATGGGCTTCATGAGCTGGTCCCAGCCGTGCTCGAAGCGGCGGGACACCTGATCGAGCATCTCTTCCTCCTCGTCGTCGTTTTGTTGAGCGAATTCGGCTAGCTCCTCTTCAGTTAGGGAGTAGTCCACATCGCGGAAGGTCTCGGCGAGCACTGGCCGGAGTCGTGGTTGAACGACCTGTTTAAAGAGCACTTGAAGTCCTTCGTTGAGAAGCTCGGTTGACTTAGCTGTGAAGGAGCTATGCAATGTATTCAGGGCAGAGGCCACGAATGCGACGTCCTTGTCGAAGGGAAATGTGTCTCTGAGTGATGGTTCATGAGCTTCGCCGTTGGCCTTTGGCGGGTCGTTCGTGCTTCCCACGTTGCTGGTGATGATGCGACCGAGGTACTCATTTGCCGTGTCGAGGCTGTTGATCAGAACGATAAACTGGATGATCTTCTCTTCCGGCGGAAACCCTCCATGTACGATAGGCTTGGGGTACGACTCGTCGCGCATCTTTCGCTGAATCATCCCGACGAAATCCGAGCCAAGAACCCGGCCGATGGTGGGAACAACAGATGCAATGACGTCTCTTTGCGCTGTCGAAGTTGATTTCTGAATTACAGCACTGACAACGTACATGACGTCGTCCACCGCCGATATGATGAAGGGTTGGTTTGTGTCGATGTGCCTGTTCATGCTGAGAGACAGTCCGCTCGGAGACTCATCGAGCTGGAACGCCTTTTCGACCGAGCGTCGGAAGAAGAAGGTCATCATGGTATTATACGGAGACGTGAGCTTGTCGGAAACCTTCCTCTTGAGGTTGGACTTGACGACGACTTCCGGCATGGAAAGCGGAGCATCTTCGGGAGATGAGGGATCCTAGACAGTCTGTCAGTAAAGAATTGCAAAACGAGAAAGTTTGCTACTAACCCGAGTCTTCCCTGCCAAGAACCGAGAGTAAAGAGACCAACGGCCGAGCATGATGGCGATCTCACTGAGAAGGCCATCCACCTCCTTCATGTTGACGCCCTCATCCTCACTATTACGTTGGGTTGCTCCGGCGCCCATCGCAGGCGAATTGACCCGTGGCGTCCCGCCTCTCTGCTGAGGTAAAAAGCTTTGAACCAAAAAAGAAAAGGGGTAGCTCTTAACGTCTTTCAGCCGCCTGTCAACGTCGCGTTCCTCGCTCCACGAGTCGAGGATGATGCCCCCCTGCACGTCAGCCTCCTGTTGTAACCGCTCAATGACACGAACCATCTTGCCGGAGCCGTAATGCCGCTCTACAAGACCTCCGTGGCCCTCCACTATCCGCGCAATGTGATCAAATAGTCTAGTGATGGCATTGGCGTAGAAGAAGCCTTCCTTCCTAGCCTGAACACCAGGGCTCTCCTTCAACACGGACCTCGCCGTGCCAGCCACGCCCTGGCAGACGTACCGTCCGTAGACGTCCAGTCCAACATCTCCTCTGCCAATCAGCGGAAACAGCTTAAAGAATCTCGTGACCTTAGCACCGTCCCCTTCTTTCGTCGCCTTCTCAAACTCTCGGAGGAACAGGCCACACAGGCTCTCTTTGGCGTCCTCGAGCGTCGTCCATGGCGGGTCAGGCACCTCGACGGACGGAACGATCGATGAGGCGAACTTGCCCTTGGTAATGTCCTCCGGCACCTGCGCCGCTCGCGCAAGGTACGCCGCGGCAGCTTCCCAGTCTTGCGGGGCGCCCATGCTTCCCACGACGCCCTGTACGCAAGCCTTGAGCTCGACAACCTGCTTGACGACTTCAAGTGTATCCTCAACCCGGCTCTTCTCCAGATCCAATTCTTTCACCTTGTTGCTCAGCCGGCCCGCCGTGTCCGCCGCTGTAGAGAGCATGTCGTTGCCAATGGACCGCGCGGCGATGACCTGACTGCCGAGCCCAGCGCGCAGCAAGTCCAGTCGGCCCAGCTCGCGGGCGAGGTCGGCCTGTGAGCCGAGGAGCGCATCGAGGCGGCTCGTTATCGTCGATTCGCGGGCGTGGAGGGTTTCGAGGGCGGCGCGCACCTCGGCGACGCTTGAAGCTGCGTAGATGGTGCTGTTGCTGTTGCTGCTGGATCGGGCCGCAACGCCGTGTACGCCGTTGGCGGCATTGTCGCTGTCCGCGCGATAGGAGGAGACACCGGTCGTGAGGGTTGACATTGGCGCGAGCTGGCTAAAAGGTGCATAGCTACCTTGGCCTGCCAGCAGAGGTAGGGGAGTGGTGTTCGAACGGGGGTTTGAGGTCGAGGTGAAGGTGCTAGCTGGCCCGAAGTGCAAGGTAGGTGGCTCGGTGTAGCTTGCTCACCGATAAGCGAGACCAAGGTGTGGGCGCAAGGGAGAGATAAACTTTCAGCTGAAGTAAATCTGCAAACTGGCCTATTCAAAAGAGCATGGGACGAAATGAGGAGAGTGCCCGGAATTGAATTTCTTGTGAAAGGCCGTTAATTATTTACCGTATTCAAAGTTTACATATATGCTGAGGCCGTTGACCGGTACCATTCGCCTGTACCTTATATGAATGATGCTGCTTCCTGTTCTACACTGCCTGACTGTAACCGCCACCTATACGCCGTCTTGAGTACTTCCAGTACTTTCTAACCTCATCCGCCCAGAACACCGTGCTGCAAAGAACCAACAGGCCGACAAGGTCAAAGAAGCCCAACGCTTCTGTTTGGAAAACCTCCTGTAGCCAGGGGAAGTATATAACGAGCAACTGGCCCGCGATACTGAGCGAGACCGCCCAGTTGAAGAGAGTATTCGAGAAAAGCCCGACTTCGCCTCGCAGTACCGACTTTGACTCGGATCGGCAGGCTAAGGCGTTGAACATGTCGAACAATACAAAGCAAGTGAAAGTCATGGTCGTGTCGCGGCGGTTAACCTCGCCATCGGCAAGCATCTCACGTCTATACACGAGCATAGTGCCCATCATGATGATGGATGCCGATGTCAAGACCCGGTAGAGTAGTTTTCTTGTGAGTACTGCGTCGTTACGCTTGCGAGGAGGGCGACTCATGACATCGGCATCGACAGCCTCGACGCCGAGCGACTGCGCAGGCGGGCCATCCATAATGATGTCTGGAGAGTATTAGTATAATCAGACCAACCCATCTGGATGGGAAACCTACTAATCCAGAGAATCTGCATCGCATTCAGGGGCGATTTGAAGCCGAGAATTGTGCAGAATAAAACGAGGGACAGGCCAGCCGCGCTTGTGCTCAATTGAAACGTCAGGAAGTTTTGAATGTTGTTGAAGATACCCTTGCCCTCTTCGATTGCTCGGAGTATGGTTGAAAAGTCGTCATCTGTAAGAATCATGTCCGCGGCCTCCTTAGCCACGTCAGTCCCATGCAAGCCCATCGAAATGCCAATGTCTGCTCTCTTCAGCGCCGGGGCGTCGTTGACGCCATCTCCAGTCATGGCAACTATATCGCCCCTGGCCTGGAAAGCCCGAATGATCTTCAGTTTGTGGTCTGGGTTCGTACGAGCGAATATCGTTGTATGCTGGATGGCGTGTGACAGCTCCTTTTCTGACATGGCGTCAACGTCCTCTCCCCTCAGGACGGGGCGTACCGATGCTTGGCTAGAAGCATATTCAATCGGCTTCGCAATCGGCATTCCGAGTTGCCTGCCGATGGCTACAGCAGTTGTCTCGGCGTCACCCGTGATCATGACGACTCTGACCCCTCCGCGCAGTAGCCTTCTAATCGACTTACCGACTCCGGGCCTCGGCGGGTCGCTCATTCCAACTAGGCCAGCGAATGTGAGGCCTCTGTAGGTTTCGTCCACGGTTTGAAGACGAGGGCCTTCGCCCGGGGTGTTGTTGCGACTGGCCGGCGCCAGTGTGGTTCTGCCCCTAGATCGCGAAACAGCGCCGCTGGCAAACGCAAGCACGCGAAGACCCTTCGAGGCCATGGCTTCTGCGGCTTGCAACGCTTCCTCACGGCGCGTCGAATCGAGAACGATCTCTCGGCCGTCACGAGTAAGATAGGTGTCGCAGGCTTCGAGAATTCGGTCAATGGATCCTTTCATATAGGCGAACTCCTTTTCGTTATTGCCAATAGTGACGCCCATCCATTTACGCTCAGAGCTGAACGGGGTCTCGCTCAAGCGCGGGCCGATGGATTCGCGAACGTCGTGCTCCTTAAACCTGTCGAGCAGATCAAGCATAGCGACGTCGGTAGGTTGTCCACACCAGCGTGTATAAGTCGAAGCAAAGTCGGTTCCTTGTGTCGACGAGAGCACAGCCCTAGCAGCTGCGCCGTTCTCTGTGTACTGCTGCGCGAGACGACCGTTGTTTGCAATGTTACCAATACGCAGGATACGCAAAGTGGCAGGATCCGGTTTGGTTTCCGTAGCTTCATCGTCGGATTCAACATCAATCGCGTCGTTAGCACCGAAGTACCACATCTTGGCGGTTGTCATATGGTTCATGGTAAGGGTTCCTATAACATGTCAACAAAACCGTATTATCGCCAGGCTGCGATTCCGGTTGCATACCTGTCTTGTCGGTGCATACGACGTTCACCGAGCCTAGAGTCTCTACCTTGGGCATCTTGCGCACAATAGCGTTGTGACGCGCCATTCTATGCACACCGAGAGCCAGCGTAACCGTCACAATGATTGGCAGGCCTTCCGGAATAGCTGCAACAGCAAGAGAGATAGAGATGGTAAAGATCTCGAGCAACTTCTTTCCCTGAAGCCAGCCGACCAAAGAAATGAGACCAATGACGCCAAACGAGAACTTGCTGAGCTGAGAGCCAAGATCGTCCATAGAAAGTTGAAGAGGTGAGCGCGGGCTTTCTGTTCCAGAAACACTGGTCGCAATGGTTCCGAAGTTTGTGTGTCCACCCGTTGCGAAGACAATACCCTGACCGTGACCAGATCTCACCAAGGTGCCCATCCAGGCAATGTTGTTGTCGCCGTTTCCGCCCGCATCCCGACTATCGGACAAGGCAGATGGGCTCGGCAGCTGAAGAGCGTCTGCTCCATATGCTGGAGACAAGAGACTTCGTGATTTTGTTTCGGCGGTGATCCGGACAGGTTCATTCTCTCCTGTAAGATTCGACTCGTCAATCGTGAGATCTGCTGCCTTGGTGACCCGGATGTCTGCCGGAATGCGATCGCCGGTGGTGAAGTAGACAAGGTCTCCTGGCACAAGCTGTGATGCCATGACCTTGGATGAGGTTGCTTCCAGCATTTCCTCACCCGGCGTAGTAGATCCCACAGACTCGGAGCCGTCCATGGAGCCCTGCGGCGGCCATGTGGGAGTTCGGACGCTGCCGGGTGTTTTGCTGGTTGACGACCGGACGAGGTGGGCATGATTGGGAACTAAGTGACTGAGTGCCTCTATTGACTTTTCCGACCGATATTCTTGCACGAAGCCAACTGAAACAACGATGGTCACCGCTACCGTGATGCTGACCGCGTCATCCATATTGCCCAGGAATATGGAGGCTCCGGCCGAGACGAGCAGAAGCACGATGAGCGGCTCTTGAAATTGCTTGATAAACCGGAGCCATAGAGGTTCGGGGGGTTCGTGGGGAATCTCGTTCGGTCCATAATCGCTGAGTCGGTTTAAAGCTTCGGCAGGGGAGAGACCGTGGGTAAGAGAGGTCTGAAGCCGGCTGGCAGCTTCTGCTGGACTTATAGAGGAGAATTCGTCGGCAACACTCTGCACGAAGGCTTCGTTAGCTCAAAGCCAGAAACACTATAGAATCAAGGGGATGGCTACTCTCGACTGCGCCGATGTTGTTCGAACGAATCCTGGCCTCGATCGCGATGATTCCGTCTCTACGGGGCCCATGGCCAAACCGTGTATGCTCGGCACCTTGGCCGCCAGAGGCAGCAAAGCGTCGCCATCGTCGGACTCTTTTCTTTTGTGCCAGGGCCACTGCATCTCTGCGTACGGCGAGGCAGCGATACCTCGGTCACGACCTTCGAGTAGTTGCAGAGTACCCAGTGTAGATCATTTGTCAATGGGCAAGGCGAAAAGGAGACATGCGCCAAGGCGTAAGGCTCTGTCGTCGGATCTCGGAGTCGGGTCGTATTCGAAGGACAAAAGGTCCTTTGTCGCCAAGGTATCAATTGCAGGGAGCTTGGTCCAAAGACATAGTTTCGCGGAAGCTGTTGACGGGTTAAGGCAAACTGATGTCGTGGTGGGAGTTGGGAAAACGTGTGCCTTTGGCCGGGATAGCAAATGCATGGCCAAATCTGGTCCCAGGTACGGGCGTGCCAACGCGCCTCCGAGGCGGGTCCGTGGCTGTTGAACAGGGGTGCCTGGGACAGGGACTCGGTAACAGTCTCGCCACTTCGCAGATACCGGTGGGATGCCGCAGCATGCCGCTGTAAGCATTTCAATGCCTTGTTCAGGCGTCAGGCAAGGGCATGCCAGATGACGGTTACATGTCTTGTGGACGCAGCAACCGTTCAGCAAGTAGTGTGCATGTAAGTGATAGCTCGTCCAGGCGTATAGAGTCGCAACAATTGACCACACAAGCACAAAATTCTTGGCAACCGCGACGACTAGAGGAAGCCTCTGTGAAAACGCTCGGAGAGCACGTCGCAGATAACTTTACCATGCATACATTTCATCTTTATACATACCGAAGCAAGCTACTCCCCAGGCACATCAGCCCGGACTCCTGGCGCTGCAAAATGGTGAAGAGGTTGAGAATTGGAAGTGGAAGTGGAAGACACAGTGACATTTTAGCGGTGGACGCTATCGAACTTTGGTTTCATCTCATCTGCGTTGTTCCAGATGGGTTTGTACCAATGTGAGCCACTCTGCTGGAATATTCCCAAGTCAAGCAGGACTGAAGTGTTTGCCCCATTGTATACAAGAGGAAGCGATGCTATTACGGTTGGCTGGTGAAGACACACAGATATACATTTGATACTTTGGCCAAGGAAGTATTCGAGCTGCATCCTACGGTACCTTATCCATGCACCGTGCCCACGGTGGCTACTTCAACTCACAACTTCTTACGATAGTAAAGTTCCCGGCCTTGTACCTGAGAACGCTTAGGTAGACCAACTGAGGTCGGGACCCTAGCCTTGTACCTTACGCAGCGCTGCAGTAGGCAGAAATACCTGCTGCCGCCGTTTCCGGGATGGTCGCCGGGCCAGCAAATTGATGATCCAAGAGTGGAGTAGTTGTCTCACGTGATGTGGCTGGTGGCACCAGATTTTGCTTTGACCAATCCCTGCCCAATCCCAGCCCCGTCATTTTGCGTCCACTGGTACGGCGTCGAGAGAGAAGACCACCACACCTTGACTCCCCCCTCCTACTCATCTCCTCCATCTCCCTCATCGCTGCTCATCGCGCTCTTGCTGCTATCGCTATCGCTGCAAGTAACTCTTCGGCTTTTCGCGATTGATACCACTTGCTTCATGTCACCGCGCTTCACAGTCTGCGCGTGCTAGACTTCGACCCGACCGCTACATCCCCAACGCGACCCGATTTCCCCCACAACAACGCGTTCTCGTGTTTACCAGAGCTTCCGCAAACCGCCCCTCCAACCCTGGCGCGCGTCGCTGCCTATATACCTTCCGAGCAGTAGCTCCTGCTCGTCGCTCCTCGCATCTACACCCTCGCATTACTTTGCTCCGTCGCCGCCATGTTCTATTCGGAGACGCTCCTCCAAAAGAGCGGGCCGCTGGCCCGCGTTTGGCTGTCGGCCAACATTGAGCGCAAGCTTTCCAAGACGCACATCTTGCAGTCCAACTTGCCGGACAGTGTAGAGGCGATCATCACACCTGGCCAGGCCCCGATGGCCCTCCGTCTAAGCGGCCAGCTGCTCCTTGGTGTCGTCAGAATCTATAACCGCAAAGCCCGATACCTATTGGAGGACTGTAATGAGGCCTCGATGAAGATCAAGATGGTGCGCTTACTCCCCGCTGTGTATTTGACGCGCTTTACTAACTCCCCTAGGCCTTCCGTTCAAGCGACAACCACGACATGGCAGTTGCCAACCTCTACGTCAACAATCGCGAAGCGTTGCTGCTGCCTGACAAGATCACCCCACTCGACAACCTGGATCTTCCCCCGCCTCCCGATGCCGCCTGGCTCCTCTCGCAAATGGACGATGTTACAGCTACGCCGGTGGGTCGCAAAGGTCGCGTCAGCCACCGCGACATCAACCTTCAAGAGGACTTCAACAACAGCCAGTTCCTGATCCAGGCGGATACTCTCGATGACGAGTTAGAGCTGGCGCCCATGGAGGATCTCGATCTCGAACTTGACTTTGGCATGGATATTGATGACCGCCCCACCCGCATGGACACGACTATCGAGATGGGAAGAGATGCGCCCTTGGCACGTTCGGTGGAGGACGACATGTTCAGCGAGCTCGACATAATGCCGCGAGGCAAGGACCAACCCGAACGTGAACCCTCGTTGGGCCTTGCTCTCGATTTTGGCGACGACAACGTTCGCATCGCCGACGAAGAAGGAGATATCCAAATGGGCGACGACGAGTTTCAGTTTCCCGTTGCCGACCAATCTGTTGCCCCAGGATTCTCTGGTGCTCCTCTGGACATGCCGCGTGCTCGTATCTCTGAGTCGCCGCTTTCGGAAATTGATCCGGAATTCGCGCGAGAGGTTGAGGAGGAGTATTCCCGCATTCAGCACACGGATCTCTACGAACCAGATGAAGACCAGGAGCATACCGTTGTCCGTCATCCTCAGCGCGCGAAGAAGAGGAAGATTCTTCTGCCAGACGAACAGACGATGCTTTCCAGCAACCATATCAAGGACCAACAAGCCAACCATGGCAACATCCTCAGAGCTCAGTCGTTCCTGCCTAGAGATCCGTTTGTGCTCGCTTTGATGGAAATGCAAAAGAGTGGTGGATTCGTATCCAACATCTTGCTTGAGGGTCGTAGTGCCAACTGGGCACCCGAGTTGAGAGGCATGCTTTCGCTTGAGGCTGTCAGCCGATCCAGCGAGTTGAAGAGGAAGCGGGACAGCGGCATTGCTGATGTGGAGAGTGATCACGGTGCCACATCCAAGTCACCTCGCCTGAACGTTGGCGAGGAGGAGGCTTTTGCCGTTGAGGGTGCCGGATTTGGCAACCAAAGTGTTGCGGGCGACGGCACTGTTCTCGAAATCCCGGCTGATGAGGATGGTGTCGCTTTCGGAGGAGACGACGACACTGCTCGACCTATTTCACGCGAGGGGAGCCCTATTCCCCACTTCGACGAGACAACAGCTCCTGCTGTGCATCCCCAGGACAGCGGTCCTGTCTCGCTCGGTACCAAGCATGCTGTGCACATTCTGAGAGATATTTTCGGCCCCGAAGCTGAGCATGACGCTGAGAAGCGCACGAATACCGCGGTGGTTTTCCAGGACCTTCTTCCGGAGAAGGTAACAACAAAGGCTGACGCCACCAAGATGTTCTTCGAATGTCTTGTCCTCGCCACGAAGGACGCGATCAAGGTCGAACAAGGCGGTGACCTTGGTGCACCTATCAGAGTACGTGCGAAGCGCGGCCTCTGGGGTGCATGGGCCGAGCGTGAGGCAGGCGGCGAGATCGCAGAAGAAGAAGAAGCCAACCAGCCCGAGCCGGCCGCCGTCAGTGCTCCAGCCGTTGCTGTGGAGGCATAAACGCCCGTCGCTTGTTTTGACGAAGACTATCCGATTGATGCATAGCTATTGGAGGTTTGGCATGTAAAGTAACCGTTCTTTCTCTATGTTGGACTAAGTTAGTGGTCGGTCCTGGATATGGCACTCGGCCAAGTGGCGTTTGGAGTAAACTTGGAGGCTGGAGAGATACCAGATGCTGTTGCGGCCTGGGAGGGTGGTAAAAGCATGATTTGGGAGCCCGAGCCGCATCTTTGCTGTTGGAGTGGCTTTGTCGTTTTCTTGCTTTTTTCCAGAGTGGTAGTATAGCTGTTTTTGATGGAGGCCACCGGCGGGCCTGTAAGGATACCTCAGTACTCCGTACCTAGTAGTTAGCTGCTCTTCATTCTAAACTAAAGCTAGACTTTCTCCTTGCAAATCGGCGATCTCACAAGTGATTAGGGATATGTATGCTTTATAGTTTTTACCCGGTTATGATTCACCAGTGTTTCCGTGTTGCATGAGCTTGAGACTGACCTTGGACTTTACGTTTGGAAATATGGCACCAAACTTGAACGAAAAACGCTCAACTAACGACCTCAAATAAGATGACAGTCCTTTTGAAAACAATAGCAGCATAACACTGTTATCCACTTATTTAGTAAGGCTCACGTTTCGATGATCATACCATACGCGGGCGGAGGACTCCTTCGTCACTCTTAATATCCTAAAGAGTTGACTTTACCGTGGTAATTTCGTCATCCGTATCACAAACTCGAGTTCAGATTGGCTTCCGCTCCTTTGATACCACCAACCTACCATTTAGTTTGGGAATCTGGCTTCAGATCAAACTTATGAGGTTGCTGGGTGACATTCGCTGTGTAATTTACTTTTATACGGATACCATCACCGCTCGAGGACCACGATTCACGTTGCTGACGTCTGTAGTGGCACCTGGACTACTCTCTTTAGCTACAGGAACGATGGCCGTTACCGGCACACGTTATCGTCGCAAAATCAGCCCTCATTGAACGCTGACTATACCGGGTTCTGTCAGTCTATTGCTGACGCCTCCTTACGTCTTGCACAGGAACGACAAGTTTAACTTGCAAAGGAAATCATACACTTCAACAAGTTGGTCATGGTGATGAAACGAACATGGAGTGATGCTGGTCTGGGGATACCAGTGACTTTGCAGTAACATGTATATACCTTGCTACCCGGTTTTGTCTTACGCCGTTGTAAATGGCGGCGCTTGGCGGCACAAGCATTTTGTCGAATGATGCCTCCAGAAACATCCATTGGGTCTGTATTTTCCCACCTTTTCCATTGGCCAAGTTAAAACCGACGACGAAACTACTTATGTCCACTGCAATTTAACCCTCCCTGGGGATGTGGAAGAGGGAGCGCGGTGACCCTGCTTTGATATCAATAATACCGTGGATTAAATAAAATAAAAAAGACGTGAGGTAAAAACATGCTGTCACTAGGAAGACACGAATATGTCTTCACCAATGAACCTCACTTGGCCCCAGAACTCTTTTACACGTAGTTTACACAGCGAAAGTTCACCTCGAGCTCTACCTGACGTTGGCTGCCTGTTGACTAGCTATCTTGCAATACTTATCCCACCAGGGCATCTGTCGTATTTCCACCGCGTTGTGAGCATATCGGGAAAAGAGTCGAGCACCGAAGAAAGCGCAAAGGATCACACCTTAGAATTGAACAGGCTCAGGGAAACAGGCTGCGTAACTGGCACACAGATCGGTTGAAATTACCGAGAGCTGATTCGAAATGGCCAGGGCGATTACATCTATCCACGAAGACGCGCGCTCGGCTGGAGGCAACACGCAACGAGTGCTAAACTGTTCGATTGAGGCGAGTATTGCTGTAAAGGTAACACATGTGAGAAAATTGAACTCTCAGACACTTTAGGAAGTACATGTCACGGATTCAAGACAGTTTTGAGACAGAGACTTGGTGTAAAACGGTTATTCATAAAGCTAACTAATAAAAATTGCGAAAACAATGCTCAAAGACAATGTCCTTCAGAAACCGAACCCTTCATTAATGCAACCCGTTTTAGACCAAAAATGGTTGAGTAGGTCGCTGGCGTATAAATGTTACTCGATGTCAACTTTGTGGATCTCGGTCCACTCCTTCTCCAGCTTGGGGACGGTGACGACGAGAATGCCGTCCTCCATCTTTGCCGTAATAGAGAGCGCATCAATCTCCTCTCTTTCAGAACCGGCGGGCGGCAGTGGAACAGAGCGGCTGAACATGCCGATCTTGCGCTCGCTCGATGCCATGGTGGCGAGGAATTCCTCGTCGCCCGGGCGGTAGACCACACCAGCGACGCGGAGCTCGCTCTTCTCGGCATCCCAGTCAACGCCGATATCATCCTTCTTGGCACCAGGGAGAGCGAAGTGCAGGACGTACGACTTGTCCGTGGCAAAGATGTCGACCGGGGGCGTGAACGAGGAGTCATCGTTTGCGAAGTCGGGATCGTCGCGGGTCCCGTTGCCGGCGCCGGGGTTGTCAAGGCCGCCAAAGCGGGTGGCCCACTCGCGCATCTGCTGAGCGAACGGGTGGCCCGAGAACTGGTTCAGCCATTCCTGCCAGTTGGTGAAGTCGAAACCTCCGCCCATGCTGTATGGCGGAGGGGGCGGCGGGGGTTGATGGTG
>JAIMZG010001554.1:0-26616 GCA_020466075.1 Colletotrichum coccodes
CCGAGCTCCCGCCCCGGCCCCACCGTCCGCGTCCGCGGCACCCACACCGAGAGCGTCCGCAAGCGCGACGACAAGACGGAGACAAAGACCGTCGTCGATTTTGACGTCCGCCTCGACCTCACCCCTTTCCTCTACCGTGACATCGCCGCCCGCCGCTCTTGGCGCGAGCTGCGTACCGCGGACAACTTCCAAAAGGTCCGCCGCGGCACCGTCTTCCCTACCCGCGCCCCGGGCTTCGGCGGCTCCTCGTCGTCGTCGTCGCCCGACAGCAGCGGCGCTGACGGGAGCAGGCAGCCCACTCTGCGCGAATGGTGCCACCGCTACTGCGCGTCCCACGCCGGTCTCAAGACCTTCACGCTGCTCCGAACCGTGACGGGCTTCGACGAGGACGAGAAACTTAAAGGCCGCCTCGAGGACCTCGTCCGCGCGACGCACTACCGCGGCCACATCGACGTCTCGTTCCCCGTCCAGGACGCCCGCGTCGACGTCTACAACACGTGCCGCGTGAACCGCTGGCGTTCGACGCCCTGGGTGCGCTGGCTCTTCTACCTGACGTTCCTCTGGGTCTTCGCCTGGCCCTTCCTCTTCTTCCGCACCAAGCGCTTCGAGGTCGTCGAGGCCGAGTGGCCCTTTTCCCGCCGGCGGAGGGATCCGCAGACGGGCAGGGTCACGGGGCGGGAGTACGTCACCCTCTCGGAGCTGGACTGGTACAACATGTGGGGGAGGGCCATCTCCAAGGCCGTGCTGGAGAGGCGGCAGGGCGAGCTGGATCAGCGCGACCTGAGGGACGCCGAGGGAAGGCAGGGCACGAGCTTCGAGGAGGTTCTTGCGGGTATGGATGGGGAGACGACGAGGGGGCTTGTGAGGGCCGGCGTGAGCGCCATGAATGTTGTCAACCAGCGCTTCGGGTGGGGAGGTGATTGCTGAGCAACGTGTCGTCGTGTGTTGGGGGCGTATCCTTGACTTTGTGCTTTTCGTCGTCGGTCCCATTCCTTCAGGATGGGTTGTCTGCACTGCTCTCCCCTGCTTGCTTATTTCGCCTCATGGTCGGTTTTGCGGGTGTCTTTCCTCTTGGTCCTTTTCGCATAGCTTCAATGATTCCCAGACTGATGCATTACGAATTATTTCTTTGTTTCGACTCCCAGATCTCCCTCGGTTTGGAGCAACACCACCTGTTTGGCAGAGGTGGCGAGGGGTCAGGATACTTGCGAGGAGAATAAAATAGCACGACCTGGCCTGCGTACGCAACAACTCGTTCCCTGTGAAGACAAACTTTGCATGTAATCGTGAATACCTCTGGGAGGGAATTTGTGGTGGCCGGAGATCCCATCCTGTCCGCATTATAGCCGAAGCTTCCGTCCCATGTCACGTCCCGCCTCGTACCTCCGTTGTATTGTAGCTAGATGTACGCTCGGGCGAAGTGACCTAAGCTTTTAGCCGAGCGTTTAGGTAATCTGGACCCTGCGTCCGGGACCCTTTCGGGCCCCGCCATTTCCTCTCACGTCGACCTCGCTCAAACCCTCGTCGACTTCGTGCCGCCACCTACACCCGTCGACGCCTTCAGTCCCGCGGTCTCCGCTTCGCCAGTGATTCACGAGTGAGAAGAAGAGGAACGGGACGATGGAAGTCAATAACCCCCGCCGGGTCCTGGCGGTCTCGCTCGCCGACTCGACGCAGCATTTGAGCAGAGTCATCAAAGGTGAACCGGCCCGAACCCTCTAGTCCCCTTATCTTATCGGCGTCTGTCTCATGCGGGATGGTTGTGCCCCGCTGCCGATGCTCAAGTGAGCAGACGAGCAAAAGTGAGGCAAGGCATGAGCTCGACGAGCCTCACCAACTCGAAACCAGCAAACGTTTCGCAGCATGACTTGAAAGAGCAGGATCTGACACAAACGTAGACCTGACGGGTAACCACCCGGAACCCGCGTCAACGACCCTCGCCGGTACAACGCACCTATTGCCCCTCAAGACGAGCTACTACACCGCCAACGTTCCAATCTGGCTGGACCTCATTTCCTCGCCGATGGAATGGTCCGCCTCGTTCCTCTCCCCCGAAGCCAAGGAGGTTCTCTCCGTGCTCGGAGGTCTGGCTGTCGTCTTCGCGCTGCCCCCGACGTCATCACCCAACACGACAGCGCCACCGGCCCCGGCTGCTGATGCTGCAGCGGCGACGACAGTTGAGGCACCGCCCTCGGCGGATGAGACCCGCGCACTCATCACCGAGGTCGGCAGGGTCGTTCGCGAGGGTCTCGGCGGGTGGGGATGGGACGGCGTCGGGCTGGGCATCGGCGTCGGCGACGGCTCGGCGGAGGAGTGGGAGGAGCTCTGCGCTGAGTGGGGGCTTGAGTTCGTCCAGGTTCGTGGCGGGAAGAAGGATGAGGGCAAGAACGAGTTTGGAGGTTTGTTCATCCCCCGTCCACTTCCTCTTTTACATTGTTCCCTTTGGAATTTTGCCGCCACCATCTTGCCCCAAGTCCAAGATTCGGTCAATTATGCGCATCAGCGCATATACGAACAGGATTAGTGCTGACCGTAACCGTATAGAGAAGATGGGTATCTCGCGAGTCCTGGAGGCTCTGGAATCTAACGACTGGGACGCCGCAGACGACCTCGACGGCGGGCCCTCCGACCTTGACTCCGACGTCGATTCCTCGTCGGGCCTCCCTAGAAAACGCAGACCCCTCGCCGACGAGGACGATGAAGACTTTGACCTGGATCCCGAGAGCCTGGACTTCGGCTTCGACAGGTCTGACTTCGAGGGTCTGAAGAAGGCGATCTGGAACTTGGAGCAGCAGCAGCAGCAGCAGCAGCAGCAGCAGCATGATGCAAACGACGACGACGACGGCGTTGGAAATGGTAAAAAGGAGACTGAAAGACGGACCTCGGTTGAGAACAAGGCCATTAATGGTGCTGACAAGGACGGGGCTGGAGAGACCGAGGAGCTGGACGGCGAGGAGGTAGAAAAGATTGAACGGATGATGCGGAAGCTGCAGGCCGTGAGGGATATGAGTGTCGGAATGCCCGAGGAGCAGAGGCGGAGGATGGCCAAGAAGGCTGTTGGGGAGGTGATGAAGGAGCTCTGATGTCTGGGTATATGCTGTGATGGCTGCGTCCTCAGGCAAGCCCTCGCGAAGGTGTTGGTGGAGTGATATCTACCGCAGACGAACTTTACGTGCTGCTCAAGACCGGAGGGATCTTTTCGTGAAACAATTGACTTTCGGACCATGATGTAAGATCACGCCCGGGCGGGCGTTGAGTATACCTGAAATACGCGCACAGAAGGGAAAGGGGCTCTGTAGGGGCCGAAAATACTCTTCGTCTGTCGCGGCTGCGTTGGGTATGGCGATGCGGTGGTCGTCGACACGAATAGCCACACTGTTATGCGGTAGAAACCACGCAAAGTGCCTGATCATGTCGTCAGGCCCGCGTTGCCAGCTTAGGCGTCTCTTATTGCGGCGTGCTCCTTCACCCACTCTCCGCCTCGAGGCTTCTGCACCTGATACTCCTCTCGACCACCTGACCTCCACTTCGAACCATGCTGGAGCAGTTCGACAAGACATGACGGCGGACCTCTTCTCCATCAACGTGCGTTACGAAAGTCGAGCCCCGTTTCCCGCATGAAATTTACAAAGAATTGCAGTCAATGGACGTGGGCAGGCCTGGAATTTCGTGATCATCTATCTCTGCGTATACGCTTGGTCGGGGATCCGTATCTTCGAGCTCTTGGGCAGAGCCCTCTGCTTGCGAAATCCAACGTCTAACGATGCTTCAGTCGGCTCCTCGTGTTCTTCCCTCCACGTGAGCACAATCCCAGAACTAGTACAGCTCGATTTCGGCTTGTCAAGAACGCGTGTCGTGAATTAACGCTGGCACCGTATCAAAATCATCAATCCCGAGGACTTGGATGTCAGGTGTGATCAACATCGAACAGTCCCACACATTCTTGGGCCTCACTCGGCTACTCCACGGTCGGAGAGTCCTCCGCGAGTACGCCAACAAGCCTAGAGGTCCTGGTCGCATGGGGAGAGACCTTGGTGAGTCGTGCGAAAATCGTACCTGTATCCCAAGGAAGAAAAGAGTTCCTCATCTGCTCCAACCACTAACCCGGGGAGGTCATCATAGTGGACTCAGTCTTCCGACATCATCGCAACCCTTCATAAACCCTCCTACGGGCGCCGCGTCCATCATCCCAAGTTCGTGACCCTTGGCATGTCTGCAAAGCAAAGCGCGGTTGCATCCGCATTGCCAAATCGGCATGTTCCGAGGACCCCGGTGTCCCTTTTGCAAAGCCATCAACTTGCTGCGAGCACGCACAGGACGTTGCTTGAGCGGATCAGATCGTCCCCTATTCGATCTTCCCCGTCGATGAAGGGTCGGTTGAACCGAGACGGTGGTTAGGTAGGTAGATACGGTTATCCCGGCCGGCCTTAATATACAGGGCGGACCCCTCGCGGATCGAGCGAAGTTCGGACGGCGGGCTGCCGAAGCGCGGGAAGCCCGGACCATCATGCAACGAGACTGTCGTCGACGGTCGTCGTCATCCTTCCTTTGAGTACCCTTTGGGGAGCACTTCCTACTCATCAGCGAGCCGAGTCATGAGCGCTTGCCGCCTCCGGATGGTAGAATCATACAAGAAGCTGGGTCAACCCGGAGGAAATAGATTGGTCCGAACAATTCGGCGGGCAAGCTCCGTCCCGGTCGAGCAGCTGTCAACGGCAGGCCGGTCAGGGTTCCCGTCTCAGAGAGGGCCGGAGGAATTCCAGACGAACGCTAGCGTCGATCACTGGCAAACCCCGGGTAAGCGATCTCGTACGGATGCACGACGTCGGCGTCGCAGACAAAACACAACAGGGACCACTCCGGCACAGCCTCTCTCCATGCGGCCCACCGAGTTCATGCCGACGTGGCTCCCCTCCACTGCCTCTCGAAGGCCCGAGCACGGAGGTGTTGGCAACGATGTCCTGCCACGGGTCGCAAAAATAATGCGGCGGAGCTGCGTCGGCGACGTATCACTGGTGGTGTCTTCTGTTCAAATTCTCCTATACCAGTGGGGGAGCTAGGCTCAATCGGAAGTTTCTCAGCGATGCCTGCAATGCTTGCCGAAAAAAGCGAGAGCCTGGTCAGTTTCAGCAAACTTAATTGGGGTTGCTTGGCCCGGTGTCACGGCAGTTTTGAACGCCATGCTAATGTACTAGGTGTGTATTGAAATCACTAGTTGGTCGGAGGAGAAGAATCTGGGTGGCCTAGGTTAACTGGTGTGATCATGTGGTCTTCTGCGCCATGTTAGATCGGCACAAAAGTTGCTGCGGATCTTCAACCTGTTCACCTAAGATCTGATACACAGCAAGCAACACTCAACCGCGATGAGCACGTTGGTGACAGGAGCCTTCCTTGCAAATGTTCGCCGTGGAACCTGATGTGTGGAGAGCAAACAGAGAAAACGCGTCGAAGTGTGTCCCCTAGTGGTGTTGTACGGAGCGGTGCGGTGATCAATCATGCCTTGACGGGGATCCGGCCTGTAGCGGCCTGTCCATTGGTCAAGGGCCGTGCTGCGGTCATGCTCCGCGAGCGGTGAAGAAGCTCTGTGCTCTCGACCTGGCGAAAGGAAAGGTGAGAAATATGGCTCTCGGCTGGTCGTCCAGATGGCAACCGGCAGCCATAAACACGAGTCTTGTTTCGCACCCGTTAACAAAGAAAAATACAGCTGAAGTTGCGCCACCCGTCGTCAAGCCTACTGGCTGTCTCTAGGCACTGATGGGGTTCTTTGCTTATTTGGCTTAAGCCTCCCTGTCTGTCGGTAGCTGCAAGGCAGTTTTGGCGGTGGCCAGCTGACAGGCGCATAGACCACAGACGTACCCTGCAACGCCGCATGTTCGCGATGGCAGCGTGTCAATGACCGATCACCATGCCACCGTTTGGATTAGTGGGCTGGTGCCACAGGCGCCGCAACAGATAATGCCAGAGATACATCTCGCCTATTCCTTGCCTCGTCTACCTCTTGCGGCAATCTTGTGCATTATCCATAAAGGGTCCAGCAACAAGAGCCGGTCGTTCAAGGGCTCCCAGCAAGCGAGGTTTAACTCAACAGGGCTTGAGATAGGGGGAGGGGCAGCCAAGGGGACCAGTCAGGGATTTCAGGTTCGTAATATTCGACGGTTCTTCTGGAACAAATTCAACAGACCAGGCGATTGAGGTCTCTAGTCCAGTGATGCTGGCAATGGACCCCGGGCAGATTCTTTGAAGAAAAGGCAATCGTCGGTCTCATGAAATTCGACCATGAGAGCAGCGGGTCGACAGGTCAAGCAAGTGGCGGATGCCGCTAAGGAAAGCTGGTCCGTCGTATACCGACGACTTTGGCCGGTTTTAGGGGCTGAGTCAGTAACTAGAGTATTTAGATTGTTCAAATCCAAAACTATCAGCGAGTGGACTTTGCAAAACGACGATCTTCCACCAACGGCGCACGGGACTATGCGCCTGTCGGTCGTCATGGCCCGACCGTTTGCCCCGTTCTCCTTCATGCCGCGGCAGTCCTGTTGAAGACACAAATCGTGGTGTCCTACCTTCCCCAGGGTCCTTGGCTGATTTCTGTGGAGGAAGGGCAACGGCCACGGTCCGACAGGGCCCCGAGGACTCGCCTGACAAGTCGGAATTGAACGGGGCCGGAGGCGGACCGGGACTAGGACTGTAGACCAGAGAGCCAGAAGCGGGAAGAGAAAAGATCAGATGAAAGAAGCACGATGGTGACCGAACAAGATGGGGGCAGGGAGGCATGGAAGGCAGGGGGAACCTCAACGAACATTCTCACACCTCCCCTTCCAGGCTGTGTCTTCGAGCCTTGTGCCTTGGAGATGTTACGGTAGCGGCTCTCTTTCTCAGTCTGAGTAGCCCGACCGGGCAATCCATCGGCGATCTCTCGCTTGACTCAATTCGGTCAGGCTCCAGTTATAACGGCCAATCAAGGTGCTCAGTCCCCGGAGGTCCCTGTCAGCTGTCTGGAGATTGGTTGGCGTAGCCGCAGTGTCCTTGCGATGTTGCAAGGTGCCGACACCAGCATTCAGGGGTAAAAGTGGGCCTCACGAAGACAACCTGGAACCTTGACACCCACTAGGCCTCAGGGACGGTCTCCTGCATTTCTTAACACTGTACAGCAGCCCTCGCATATTGTGAACGTAGTGGATTCCATCAACAAGGCTCCTTCTGGAAAACGGAGCCGATCCGTCATGCATAACCGAAGCAATGCCGTCCTCTCCTATTCTGTACAAGGAGTCTGCTCCGGAATCTGTACGGTTTCGCTGTTGTGGCGCCGACGGAGGTGCTTTCTCGTTCTAGCACAGAAATGCACCCGCTCACCTACAACTGTATTCATCCCGCGTGAAGCAAGGCTTTCACCTTGTCATCCGGAACATTGGTCGCATCGTCGGAGCCGGTGGCTTGACTAAGACAGTAGACGAAGATGGCCTGGTGCACGGTCAGTCCACTGGCTGGTTTGCCGATGAAGCCACTCGGCCTGTTGAAGAACAACGTTTACGACTGACTGGCTTCTCAAAGCTCCGGGCTTTTTGTTCTTTAAAAAAAAACCTTGAGCCTGGTTTGGCAGGCCTCAAGAACCGGTACCAAAGTTCGTATGCAGCTGATTGTTGTCGTCGACATTGTGCAGTCTGAAGAACACCCGTTGCTAATTCGAATTTTCTGGTGGTGGATTACAGCCGCCTTCGCATGGCTCATCCTCCTTGATAGTAGTGACGCACAGACGCATGTGCGACTGCGGAATATCCCGATCGCGCGAGCCTCCTATCGACGGCTTCGCGCCTTGCAAGACGATGCTGATGACAGCGCGCGTCGATTAGCGTCCAGTCGGAAGGGTTCGTCTGAACTTCTTGTCCCTGGATTAACAGAATCAATCTGCCTTCGGTGTGATCAGACCAAATAGAATGAACATAGTAGAGCCAAAGCTTCGGCACTTGTGCCCAAAAGCTGACAACGATTTCCACTGCCGTGTTGTCGCATGGCCAGTTCAAGTCTGCTGCGCTCTTTACGAGTACATGAACGATAGTTCTCGGCCGCTGACGGAGCAGCTCCACCTGTCTCGAACGGGTTTCTGTGGGATGTTTTGTATGGAGCCGGTTGGACGGTCAAAGGCAGTTAGCGTTGTGTTACGGTGTCTTTGGTGCATGTGGGACCACTGACGATGGTGGTCTAGCTGCATGACGCTTCTGCAGGTACGAAGCAAGACAAGCTGGACCTCTCAAGAATCAAGGCCGAGGAGCAGAGTTTCTTGAGAGATGATGACGCCAAATCAGAATCTATCAGTTGGCCATGGAGGAGACGGAAGCAACGGAGGGAGGAGCGAGGCGGATTCCACAGTTCGTCTAAAGTCTTGTGCAGGTACGGCGACACAACAGGCCGTGGGCATCGTGGTGGATGGTATTGGTCCCAGAAAAGTTTGCTGGAACGCTTCGACGTGAGCACAAGGACCTCGGTCGTGGAAAGCGATCTTTGTGATGCCTTGTCTGAGACATCCCTTTGGTTCCCGGCACTCCAAGAGGAATGGCGAGTCGATCGCCTCGACGCGTTGTTGTCCGATTTCTGCTTTACAGCCCTTCCTCAGGCGCGAGTCGGTCACTGCCGTACTAGTCAAGGGAGATGCTGAGCATGCAGTTGCGATGCAGACGAAACCGAAAAAAGAGTCGATCATGGGCGCCCAGCGAGCTCCTCCCCTCCGACCGTTGGGGGGGATCGTGGCATGGCATGCAGGCCGACTGCTGGCATTGCTGAGCGGGTAGACTGGAGCCTGAGATCAAGAGAAAGAGCGTAGGGCGACCACTGTCTGACTTGGCCTGGCCCCCTTTCCCCCGGCATGCCATTCGTGGAAGTGGACGACCGCCCATTGGTTCCAGAACGCGCCGCCAACTTAGTCTTGGTGGGAGCTCTTTTAAGCCTGCTGGTGTGTGTCTTTCTAGCCCAAGATGGCCGAGAGACGGCATCAGCCGCAGGAGAAAACATTTTGCAGATGCGTAAGACCTACCTTGCTGGCGTTCAGGTGAGCGGGCTCGCCATGACAGGAACCCCCCAAGAACCCCAAGAGCACCGACGATGTCGGAGAGCCGTCAATCATTCAGAATAGTAAGAACCGAGCGAGCGCAAAGGCGACGTGGAGATGGGCATCGAAATGCGCCCCGCGACCCAGTGGGCGGCGGGCCAAACAGTGCGGCGGGCAAGCGAGCGCGCCATTGACAGAGCTGTGAATGGCCTGCACGGGCATGGATGGCACGCAGACCACTCTTGTGACCATCGATCAGGCATCGGACAACCGTCAAGCCGGTTCCAAGACCATCTTGTTCTGTCCTTCAATAGTCGACTCTCGATGTGTGCTCGGGTCCATAACGTCAGCCATTCTGTGTTCCGAGCGTGTCAACAAGGCTCTGCGCTTGAATGAGTCGTCGTTCTTCAGTGTCGACTCATTCGAGTTCAGCATCGCAGCTTTGACCGGCAAGACCTTGCAAACACTCGGCGATGGGTGCGAGTGCAAGGCTTGCAACTTGATTGAAGCTTTGGTTTGGCCCCAATTCGAACGGATCCGTCGCGACGTGGAGGCTCATGAGACCGGGATGGCGGCATCTGAGCGGGGCCCTGACCGCCAGCAACAGCAGCATCATTCAGTAGCTTGGCTATCGGTCATCGGATGACAGCTGTCTCTGTGGCGCGTGCATCGTTGCTTGCCGCCGCTGCACCAAATGACAAGGCGATTTCGCCACCACCGAAACCCCTCTTTCTGGGACGTCGGAAAATGGAACCTTGCAGATCCAAGCTGGGAGAGACGAACGGTGCATGTGCGTTTGTGTGGGCAGGGTCGGAAGCCATGGCATCCCATCCACACAGCACGAAGGATCAGCCAGCGTAACAGTCCACGACAGCAGCTACGCGACGTCTGTCCTGGACGATGATCGCTTAATACAGCGAGAGGTGTCGTGCTATTTCGAGAGGTTCCCAGTTAAAACAACGACTTTATATTTGGGATCGGCTGTAACACAGCGCGTCGGGGCACTGTCTGTCGAGATGTGGCGGGCTTGTGGCTGTCGCCATTGTGTATGCGTAGGGAGACCTGACACGGTTCGTGTCATGCGAGGAGGACGCGTCTTGGGGTCGGGCGACTCGAGAGGAGAGGCCAGACATGACATGGGTTGCCAGGGACAGGGACGGGCTGGATAGATGTACAGTGTGGGCGTATCAGTTAGCACACCATGTTGTAGGGTATGGATACGTAGGTGCAGCATCCAATTGAGAGTGCAGTGATGCAAAAAGCGATCAGCCGGCGCCAACAGAAGCCAACTCTCTCGAGTTTGTGTCTGACATAGTTCAGAAAGTCGAAGACTGGACGAACGACACCGACAAGGGTCAGGGGTCAAACGTCTTTCGTGGCGGGGGCCCGCTTCAGTCAGCCGGTGTCTCTCCTTCCTGTGTTTTTTTAGTGCAAGTGCGAGTGCGACGGAAGATATGCTAGCTGCGCACTGTGAGCGAGGCGTTGCGGGTCTGTCTCTCCTTCCCCATGAGTCCAAGTCCCCTTGTGACTCCCTTCCTGGCCGAGTTCTAAAAGGGCGGCTGCTCAGCACACGGCGACGAGTCTGTTTCTGTGTGAGTTCCAGTGTGCGGCAGTCCCTGGGATGCGGATGTGGAACCGCGAAGGAAGGCAGCCCAGAATGATAGATAGAAGGAAAGCGCGGGACGGAATGGAGTAGGGAGGGCGGGATGGATTGGCGGGATAAAATGCATGATAATGCATAACAAACTACATTATAGTGCCCTCCCTACCTTTACGTCGGGACGAGATAACGGTTGGGATTGGGTGCTTCGGGACTCTTGGTCTTCTTCGAACGACGAAGGAGGGGACGGGGCGGCTCCGAGTGACTTCACTGAGTCCAAAGGCAGTGGATGCGGAGGTGGAGGTACTTGGTGAGGACTTTGCAGAAACCAGCCCCTGGTCAGACAGCCTGATAAGACGGCCATGGCTCTGCAAGACTCTGGCGTCGTCGGAATCGCCTTTCGCATGACAAAGGCCCCGGCGCTGTTGATTCAAAAGTGAGGGTACCTCTTGAGTATTTGTTCGTGTCGGTTCCTGACTGAGTGACTGTTTCTGCCCCCGTCCCCTTTCTTCCCTTCCCGTCTGGTGGTGCAGCGTCGATACGTACCTCGACTGTATCCCCTACTACGTAGTATACGCAACACCCCGGTCCCAGCAGCCCATGGGTCCAGAACGGACCCACGCAGCCTCTTCAGCCACAGTCGAACTTCCAAGTTCCTAGTCACGCTGAGCTGCCCTGGATCTTCCGTTCATCGTCCCACCGTCGTCGGCTCTTTTTCTTCCCTCGCAATCGACGGTAGCGAGCCACGCCCAAATGCACTGCTCAAGACAACCGCACGAGACACACAAACTTATCCTCTGATATCCGTGTGGTCGTCGAGGGCGAGTAACGGAGCGAGGATGCGGACGGTGGTGAGGGGATCTGATCCGCACTCGCCTCCACAGAAACGGATACTGATGCAACGCTGCTGCATCAAGTCACTTCTCAGACGGCCCCCAAAAAGGACGGAAACTTTGCCAAACTAGAAGGGTGCGATCATCCTCGCGGCTACCGCGACACATTTTGCGTGTCCCTGGCCATGGGCTGATCCACGGCGTCTTATGCTCGACAAGACGGTGAGCGCAATAAGGGTAGGGCAAAAGCCGAGATGATGGCCGCAGCCGAAGCATGTAACAGGCAAGCCTCGGGATACATATATATATCGTATGGACATCTCCTCTACTTCGTTGCCTTTCATGTTGTGCACCATAGCAGCGATGCAAGCAGCCCACTGGTGCCGCCCTTCAACACGGTACATGCGTGCAAAGACTGGACTTGCCGGTCCCTCGCTCTCCTCCCTTTTGTCCTCCCGCTTGCCTGCTTGCTGGGATAGCCCCCCTTCTGTGATGTGTGGTCTCTCCTCCGCTGCTGCATGTTTCTGCTTCCCCCACCTTTTCGTAGATGGCCACTGGGCGCAAGGAGAAGCCCAGCATCAACAAGGCAAGGAACTACAGCAGCCGGTGCAGGTTGGCCGGGCCATGGGAGGCAATGGTGCGTCTCCTATCAGCAGCCCCGAGTAACCAACCGGCGGCGGTGTGGAAGCCGGGGTGGGGAAGGAATCGAGAGGCTGGCCTTGGGTTGGGGATGCAGAGGCGCAGTACTCCAACACATGAGGCACGTATAGGAGAGCACAGGACAGGAACACAGGAGAGAGGTGAAAGTATCCGTATTGCGTAAGCGTAAGAGAGAGAAGCTCAAATAAAAGGCTAAACCGGGGGATGCCGCTAAAAGCCACTGGGAGCAAGGTTTACCAGCTGGAGGTACCCAGGGATACGTACCGTTCATTGGCGGCAGGTACGAACGGTCGAGTGGCTTTTCCTGGCCAATGAGTGGCGGCGCGTACCTGGCACCACCCCTGCTGATCCAGTCGTTGTGTGAGCGTCCCGTCGTCCACACGTCCACGCATCCAGCCCCGGTCTATGTCCGCGTCCGTCTGTCTTTTTCCTTTGCCCCGTCCAAAACCTACCCCCTTCCGCGTTCCCCATTCACAACACAATGGGACGTCGTGTGGACCTCCTCCTCCGAGAAAATGCTGAGGAAACGGGGAGAGGTACCTGACCCTGCCAAAAAGGGGGAGAGAAGGGTTTACAGTGATACTTGTGCGGCCTTGGCCGATGTGTGTCTTTTTGAAGTACCTCGCTCTCTATCTGACTGGCGACTGTGTGAGTCCCCATCCCCATCCCATCCCATTCCCATCCCGCACACACACTACTGGCTGCTGAGCCGCCGCTGCACACCTCACGTCCCACGTCCATCCTTTCCCCCTGTGTCCAAAATCCCATATCCACACCTCACCTCACATCTCACCCCCCCCCCCCACCCCCCCATCCCTCACTCACACGCGCGCGCACACACACACCTCTCGCTCCTCCTGGGGCTCCTCGCTGGGAACTGAACTGGACTGGGCTGCGCTGGTGGACTGTCCTAGACTGAGAGGAGAGGAGTGTGGGAGGAAGCGTGGGAGTGTAGTGTGTGCAAAGAGTGAGTGAGAGCGTCCCAGCACCGCACCAGAGAGGAGTCAGGGTGGACTGGCACCGGTTCCTTCGTTCGTTCGTTTGTCTGTTCCCTTTTTTTTACTGGAGACCCGCTGCCTCGCGCCCATCCATTCCTTTTCCTTTTTCTCCTCTCTTGCCCCCATCCCTCCTTCTTCCTCATCCCATCTCTATCTACTCATCGTCATCCTCGTCGTTCACGGCAACCCCTTCTTCTCCTCTTCCTCTTCCCCACTCCTTTTTTTCCTTTTCACAGTCACTCTCTTGGAATAATTCAACCATAAACTCAGCTTTCCGAATCCCGTCACTCCTTTCCGGGTATTCTCATTACATTCCTTCCTGTCTGGTTGAATCTCACACATTCGTTCTTCGCGAACCCACGACACTATTCACACATCTCACCTCCTAGTCCCCTGTTGGATTTTGGACGACGCTCCTTAGCACCTTTGGCCTCACAGCTCCTTCTATACCTTCCCTAGCCTCACAGCACCCTCTTTTACTACCTTACTACACCTATTACTGCCTTCGAGCGTTCCCGAGAACCACCGAACTCCCCCTCGAAATCCCCGATCGCCACCTGGACGCGACTTATACCGAGTCGACTCGACACGTAAAGCACCCGTTCCTTCTGATCAACATCGCGCCGCATCCACGCGATCAACCCCTCAATCTCATCCAACCCAACAAATATCGCGAGGAATTAGCCATGGCTACTGAGGTCGAAAACCCGGTGGCTCTCGTTCCGAACGCCTCAACTCCGGGCTCATCAACTCCTCAGGACACCTCCCCCACGTCCGCGAGCAAGATGAACCAGACTCCCTCCCCTTCTACTTCCACACATAACAGCCAGGCCCCCTCTTCGCAATCAAGGCGTCCGCCTCGCAAGAGCACCCTGACTCAGCAGCAAAAGAACCAGAAGAGACAACGCGCGACCCAGGATCAGTTGACGACTTTGGAGGTGGAATTCAACAAGAACCCGACCCCTACTGCCACCGTCCGTGAGCGGATAGCCGAAGAGATCAACATGACCGAAAGGTCAGTTCAGATCTGGTTCCAGAACAGGTATGCAACCGCCTATTTCACTGTATCATCCCTGACCGTCGCTAACCTCCTTCACAGGCGCGCCAAGATTAAGCTTTTGGCGAAGAAGAGTCTCGAGACCGGTGAAGACATCGACTCGATCCCCGAATCCATGCGAGCCTACCTCGCCATGCAGGCGATGGAGTCTGGCAAAGGTCTGGGCGGCCCCTTCCTCGGCCGAACTGGACTTCTCCCCTACGGTCACAGCAACATGCTTCTCGGCGGTGACCAGAGCGGTCAGGGCAAAGTTTGTAAGTTGCTCTGGGCTTCAAGACCATTAAAGACATCCTACTGACGTTCCCAGTGATCCATCATCTTACATGCCGCTCTCTCAGCATCGGCAAGTGGACCCGCGTCGGACAGAACACGATGGATCTCATCATCTTTTACTCCCCTGACAAGTGCACAATGACCTACTACATCAACAACGAGCAGGCAGGCTACAAGATTGAGTATCCCTTTGCCTATATCAAGAATATTTTCCTCGAGAACCAGGAGGGCGACCCCAACAAGCCTGGCGGCATCGTCATCGAGCTGAACCGTCCTCCCAATTTCTTCATGGACTCGTCTCCTCAGGCGAACGGGTTCTTCCAGTGCGGCGACTTCACTGAGGATCAGCAGGCTTCTCAATGCTTGGTGCACCACCTCGGTGGTAACCCCAAAGTTCTCAGCGGTCAGCTGGCCAAGCTTGTTTCCCTGGAGGCTTTCATGAACCGCAACAACCCCCATCCCTTCCTCGACCAGCAACACGCCCTTACCGTGTCGGCCCCTGTCTCGCCAACTGGACGCCCTTCGTCCCAGCCCAACTTCGCTCAGCCTCACATCGGCATGTTCCAGGAGTCTTGGGGTATCAACAGCATGCACCCTGGCATGCGTGGCCCTGGTCACAAGCGCCAGCGTAGCCGCTCCGTGCCGATGGCCGTGGACTTCTCCATGCTGCAATCACCCATGCCTTCCTTTTACATCCAGCAACCAGGCGAGATGCCGGCTCCTCAAACCCCTGGACCAAACATCTACGCGCCGATCCCTCAACAGCCTGGTGGACTGGGCCCGAACTTGAGAATTGATACCCAGGCTGGATTCGGTCTGGATATGAGACAGTACCCCATGTCGGCCACAACTGCCTCTCCCTCCGAGTTCCCTACCAGCCCCAACTTCTTCTCCCAGGGCCCTGAGCCGAGCCCCCTCCCGGCCTCAAGTTACAACACGCCGTACGGTAGCGCCTTTCTCTCCCCCATGGCGAACCCTTCACCAAACATGATTCCGCCCTCCGTCTCCCCTCTCTCCTTCGGAAGCCACCACGGGGAGCCGTCCATTGTGGAGCAATCACCTCCGCTTTCCATGCTCGGTAGATCGGCCTCGGCCGACATATACCAGCATGGTGACAACGGATCATGTGCCGTGTCCGACGACGGCACCGGTTTGAACGAGATGTACTCGAAGCACACAATCAACCTGCCGATGCACACCCACTCTCCAGCGTATGGTGAGCACGGCCAGAATGACCTCGACATGAACCAGCTGGTTCAGTTTGACAATGTCGACCCCAACTCGATGTCCCCCGAGTCTATGCATCAGACGCCGCATTGAGTCATTTTGACTGTGGCCTGCAGTGCCTGAGCATACCAGAATTAGCTGGGAGCTCCTCGGGCTAGGACATGGCGTACATAAAATTTTTGGGTGTGCTCCCGAAGTTTTCTGAGGGAGGAGAGGGGGGGAGTTGCTTTCCTTTGGTCATTCACAGCTGGCGTTGAGGCGCTCGATATATACCAGATGGGGTTGCGCTTGGTCTACTTTCAACACCGATGACTATGATGCTTGATTCATTTCTCGCTCCTCATACATCCATCGGCCACGACGACTCTGCATGACGATACCTCTATTCGGAATCTCGATCATGCATGTCCGGTACAAGCGATCGTACACTTGCACTTTCTTGGATCTACTTGAACGTTTTCAAGTCATTGTCGCGATCAAAGTTTTTACGTTGCGACGGTGGACACTTGGACGTGCCATACTTCGCCATCATCACCTTTCTGCCACGCCGGCCGCGCAAAGACGACGGCGTGGCCCCTAATAACACTTCCTTGATTCTCGGTTGGCTTGCGCTGCACATCGCTATCTCGTTGATCTTTTCTTTCTCTTTTATTTCATCTGTTACCGTTCACGAATCTCAGATGCCTTGGCTGCTGGCTTGGGGGATGAAAATGGGGGAAAGCCCAGGTGGCTTGGGATTTTCCTGGTTCTTAATCAGTCACACACATTTTGAGGACATACACTCCGACATGCACACTTTTTTGTCCACCTACACTGTGGGGTTTTCTTGGTTTGATGGGTTGTGTGGGGTGGCAATGGCTTTTGTGGCTTTTGTGTTGTATGCCGGCACAAGCGGCGGTAATGGGAGCCGCCTGCTGGTGACCGAGCAGCGAGAGGCTTGGCCGGCCGCTACTCGAAAGAGGCGGCCGGCTTGTAAGTATTGACGATAGAGTTGAGAGACAGACGGGCATCGAATCCCTGTTTACACACTTCACATATTTGCTTCCATTGCGTTTCCTGACGTGCTCCACACATTGACCCAAGGCTTGCTAGCGATTTACGACTAGCGATTTCAATGCTCCACGGTGAACCGGTGATTTACTTCAGCCACACAGCGGCATCGACACGATGTAACGTCCGTGGTCAACGAGAGATCCCGATTTGAGAAGCGACCTTGATTTGGGCCAGTCGAGTCTAGAGGAGCCTTTGTCTGTTCCACGGTGACGAGGGATTGCAGAGTCAGATCGAGGCCTCTGGACGACAACGGGGGACCCAGGGCTGCCCGCCCGTTAGATGGTTGGATAGTACAGTAGCCGAACGCATAGGAACGTCTAGAACGGATAGTCTACATGGCTCATTCCATTGTCAGCCCCCCCCGTACGGCCGGGTATATGTGAGGCCAGCGTATTCGCATGGTGCGTAGTGAGGCTGGACATGTATGCCGCGGAACGGAACCCATGGCTGCGTGTGAGTTGTACCACACGACAGCAAGGGCGTAGCTCCGCTGAAGCCAATATTTGTCCTCGTCCTCTTTTGTGAGGTTTTGAGCACGAGGTATGAACGTGATGTGGTGTAAGTCGTGTTCATCGTGGAGGCAGGAAGACAATCGACGTTGCGTCAGCTCTCGTCGCTGTGGAATGCAGTGGTATACAACCACTGCCTCTCATCGAGTAGTGAAGTAAGCTGCGGGTCATGTAGTATGAAGATTTTCGACTGGCCGGCAGGCTTCATCGGTTGTTTGTTTTGCTAGCCCAGCTCAACACAAGAAACATTGGGTCGGGTCGAGGTCGTTGGTAAGCCGCGGCCGGGGGCGGGGTGCAGCAAGCGCGGATCCCCGCTAACACGAGGTCCGAGGGTTCCTCAATTGCGCCGTTTGTGGGGATGCTATGCCGAGAAGACAATGCCAATGTCATGGGACCGTTTTCTATCTTCGCTTGTGGCACATCCAAGTCAGGGCGTCGATAATGACAACGGCAGAAGCCGCACTCCGAGGTCGCGGACCGATGGGGTTGGAAAGAATGCTGGAGAAGAGTAGGCATCAACGGATGGAAATGAAACGGTGAACGGCATGCTCCGTCGAGGGAATTGGGGTCTGGGCACAGTACAACGCGTCCCGGAGACGGGGGCTTTGCGTATTGTCCGTGGTGGGCTTTCAGCCGGTGTTTTTGAGTTTCTTGCCCATTTTTCCCCTTCTTTTTTCTTCTTCTCCTTGCCGGGACTTTCCCTGCGCGGCCACGTTCGTCTGAAAGCCAACCGGGAACTGTCAGCGGGATGCAGACAGGCCCATCTTTTCATGTCCGCCGCAGCCTCTCTATCCGTACGACGGGACCGACTGACGGGTCGTGGTGTGGGTGCTGTCAGCGAACTGTTTCCCTCTGAACGCTCTCTATTCTTATCGCCAGTCATCCCATGCGGTGAGGAACGTTTCGAGACACACGGAAACAAGACCAAGAAAGTGTGATGGAACCTGTGACGTTCGCCAAGATGTCATGGCTCGTTGGTCAATGGGCAAGCAGCTCTTCTGGTGGTGGGTTGAGATAAAGTAGACTGGGCAAAGTTGAGATACTGCACCTATGATTGAGGCTGCGGGCGCCCAATGCTTCCTTCCCGCAGCTTCCGTGAAAGCAAGCTCCAGTCTCCATGTCGCCTCGCTCCCCCCTCCCCAGTCGGGTCTCTTTGTTCGGGGGCACGGGGGCCGCGGGCGTACACCACCACTGTAAAGACCCGAGGACCGCATCCTGGCTCCTGCTTCCCTCCCAGCCCCTACACAATAGTAGCATTTTTGCTTTCTTTCGCCCAATGACGTCCTCAATGCGGGGCACGCCATGATTACTATCACTCTCGCAGGACAGGGCTTCCCCCAATTCCCGACCTGTAGCTTGCGATGGATCCCAGGAAGAGGTGCGCGTGAGCTCTGTACGGTAGGGGGGCTCTCCAAAGACACGGGGCAAAAAGTGGCAGTGGCAGTGCAGAAGATGCGCCAAGCCTCATCAGAGACACCACTCGGCTTTGCTCCCTCTATGGTTGGATTACATTACACCGTACTCCCGCCATATCCCTCCTTCAGAGTGAGGGCCACTAACACGTCTTGACTTTTGCCAAGAGCCTCGTTGGCCACGCTCTTGCGTGTTGATGGCGGCGCAGCTTCTGTACGCCGCAACCTTTTCGCTTTCTGTTCATACCTTTTTTTTCCGGGCTGCCAGATTACCTTGGCTACCTTGGCTTACTTGCTCGACGGATACTTACACCGCACTAAATAGACGCGCAATAGAAGGAAGGATTCATCGGTCCCATTTACGGGGTCCCTACCTACGCCGGCGCTTCCTTCGGCATTCCGTCTTGAATGGGAATATAGCACCGCCCAACCTGTAATCTCCTTCTGCCTTGCCTACCAACATTGCACTCATCACCAACACCAACACCAACTCCGATTCTTCTTTTTCTTTTTCCCTTGACATCGCTGAAAGGACGTCGACCGATCTTTGCGCTCTCGTTCCTGTTCCTGTTCCTGTTTCAACTGTGACGTCGCCTTGCAGATCCTGCCAGACGGTTTCAGCCCTGCGAACAGTATTCGTTGTCTACAGCTCTTAGCCACTTGCGCTGACCCGGCACTTGGAAGCCTCGCGCGCTCAGCAGCCACGCCAGATCCAGCAAGGAACGCGCCACCACAACCGCGTCGACGGCCAATGAAGACCTCTATGGCCGAGCCACTGTGGTGAATCCGGGCCGCCATCTAGGAGATCCGTTTGGAACAAGCCCGGCCTTGCCCCTCCTTCTAGTCGCAAACTAGCCTCGACGGCTAACCCTGAGCGTGCCTCGAGATCTGCGCTTCTTCGGGGTCCAGACTGAGACTGCCACAGTCTAGACAGAAAACGTCCAAGCCTTTCCCCCTCAAGAATGGACAGGCGGAACCTGGGCGACGCTCCTTCGCAGCAACATGAAGACAACGACCCCGCCCCCAGTCCTCTTCTTCCGAGCTCAAACACCTTCGACAGCAACCCTCACGATTCGAATGACCCTCCCGGCTCTTCTGTGAGCCCCGCGCATCGCGCAGCGCAACGAATCCGGCCGAGACGAGCCGTCACCGACCCAATGGGTAGCAAAGGTACCCTCGACGGCGGCCACGTCCGCTTCTCGGATGAGCTGCCTCGCGACGCCGTACGCGGCTTCGACCCGGCATCGTCTCATCCGAATCTGAGCAACCCCGGACTCTACACGATCCCTTCGAGGAGCGACCTGGAAAGCCACATCCTGAACGAACCCTCATCCTCGCGCCCTCGCCCGAATAGCGACCAGAGCTCTGCCCAGCCTTCGGATTCCGACCTAAAGTACCCAGTCTACCGGCCAGAACCGACGAAAAGGACGAAATGGCGCGTTGCAAAGGAGTCGGTGGGCGATCAGCTCAAGCGAGCGTATGATGTTTACATCATCCAGGCTTGTTGCGCCAGAAACCGCTGCCCCCGAGCGCGGACGGAAGGCATATCCCGCTTGATATGTCGAGAAAGAGAAGCGAGGCCCTCATTGATGAGCGCACAAAGAAGCCCCACGCCAGCAACTTCATCCGGTCCAGTCGATACACGGTATGGAGCTTCCTACCGAAGCAGCTCTTGTTCCAGTTCAGTAAGATGGGCAACTTCTACTTCCTCGTCGTTGGTATCATCCAGGCCGTTCCGGGACTTAGTACCACGGGGCAGTGGACTACTATTGCACCTCTCGCCGTGTTTGTGTCGTTATCGATGGCCAAAGAAGGGTACGATGATTACCGCCGATATCTTCTGGCCAAAACCGAAAATCTGAGCCGCACATGGGTGTTGGGTGAACGATCGAAAAAGGCGACGGCGAGAATGAAGAGTCGCAAGGGGGCGGAAACAGCCGAGACTTCGGAGGATGGGTGGGCTGAGATAGAATGGCAAGACCTCAAGGTTGGCGACGTGGTCAAGCTTCACCGCGACGATGACGTTCCTGCCGACATTGTTCTGCTGCACGCGACCGGCCCGAACGGCACAGCCTACATCGAGACGATGGCTCTAGACGGAGAGACAAACCTCAAAGCGAAGAGAGCATCCCCGATTCTGGCCGAACGGTGTCACACCGTGGACGGGATCAAGTCTTGTCAGGCGACCATCGTTTCCGAGGACCCCAACCTGGACCTCTACAGATACGACGGTCGCGTGACCGTCAAGGAGGAGACGCTGCCGCTGTCACTCGACAATGTCATTTACCGCGGTTCCACGGTCCGAAACACTACAGAAGCGATTGGCATCGTTGTCAACACGGGCGAGGAGTGCAAGATCAGAATGAACGCTCACAAGCATGTGCGCACGAAGGCGCCAGCAATGCAGCGTGTCCTCAACAGGATCGTCATCTGGCTCATTTTCGTGCTCCTTGCTCTGAGCAGTGGTCTGACGTTGGGCCACTATCTTTGGAAGGACCCTACCGAGGAAAACTCGTGGTATCTCATGGGGGACAGCGTCAGCACGAGGAAAACTTTCATCGCATTCATCCTGATGTTCAACACACTGATTCCGCTGTCGCTATACATCAGCTTGGAGATTATTAAGATCATCCAGTTCTACATGATGGGGGACGTCGAAATGTACGACCCGGTCACCAACACGCCCATGGTTGCCAACACTACGACCATCCTGGAGGATCTCGGCCAGGTCAACTATGTCTTTTCAGATAAAACAGGTACTCTGACTGAGAACGTCATGCGCTTCCGTAAGATGAGCGTCGCCGGTACTGCCTGGTTGCACGACATGGATATTGAACGGGATGAGCAGGCCAAGCAAAAGCTGATCGAAATGGCTCGAAAGAAGCGCAAAGGCAAGGGAAAAGACAAGAATCGCGACAAGTCGACAAGCTACGTCGAGAACAGCTCATCCCAATTGCAGCCGGCTCAGAGACGACCGTCGGTCAACTCCTACGGCCGAGGACGATCCGCCAGCAGGGCTCCTCAAGCGGAACCTGAGTTGAAGACGGAAGACCTTCTCGATTATCTGCGGCGCAAACCGGATACCGCGTTCTCCAAGAAGGCCAAACAGTTCCTTCTCTGCATTGCTCTCTGTCACACTTGTCTGCCCGAGATCAAGGAAGACGGCGAAATCGACTACCAAGCCGCCTCTCCCGACGAGCTGGCTCTAGTCGAGGCAGCACGCGACTTGGGATACCTCCTTATTGACAGACCCGCCCAATCTGTAATCCTCCAGCTCCCGGAAGCCGATGGGTCGATCAAGAGGGAAACGTATCAGGTCCTTGATGTGATCGAGTTCAGCAGTCAGAGAAAGAGGATGTCCATCCTCATTCGCATGCCCGATGGCAAGGTCTGCGTCTTCTGCAAAGGCGCCGACAACGTCATCTTGCCTCGCCTCAAACTCAGTGGGCTAGCCATGCAGAAGGCAAACGACGTCAATCGGAGGGCTTCAGCCCGCAGAAGTGTCGAGAAGGAGAAGGCTCAGCAGCAACGCCTGAGCACTGGCGGCACGCCTCGCAGCAGCTTCATGCTCGGAAGAACGTCAATGTCGGACCGACGCAGCATGATGAACCAGCGAATTTCTGGTGACATGTATAGGCGATCGAGTGTTGTTAATGACGAGCCTGAAGCGTGGTCCCCACGCAGAGAGTCGGCGGACATTCTCTCATCCATGAGTGCCCACGAAATCTGGTCATCCCCGCGACACAGCGTCGCAATGTCCATGAGCGAGGCCGAGATTGACGACCTCATTGACGAGTCCATTGCGCTGAACGAGGGCGCGGTCCTAGAGCGGTGCTTCCAGCATATCAACGATTTTGCCTCCGACGGTCTGCGAACTTTACTCTATGGGTACCGGTACATCAGCGAGGACGATTACAACTCATGGCGGAAAATCTATCAAGCCGCCACTACCAGCTTGGACAGCCGACAAGAGAAGATTGAGGCTGCTGGTGAGCTGATTGAAGATAAGTTCGATCTCGCGGGAGCCACGGCTATCGAGGATCGATTGCAAGAGGGAGTACCGGACACCATCGACAAGCTCCGCCGAGCTGGGATCAAGGTCTGGATGTTAACGGGAGACAAGCGCGAGACCGCCATCAATATCGGTCACTCTGCCGGTCTTTGCAAGCCATTCTCAGAGGTGTTCATCCTGGACGCCGCGATGGGCAACTTACAGGAGTCTATTCTGTCCACCCTGGGCGAGGTTGCCCGAGGCATGGCTCCTCACGCGGTGGTGGTTGTCGATGGTCAGACTCTGGGCACCATCGAAGGAGACGAGGATCTCAGCTTCCTCTTCTTCGATCTCGTGGTTAGAGTCGACTCGGTCATCTGCTGCCGCGCTTCTCCGTCGCAGAAGGCTTCTCTTGTGAAGCGCATCCGCCGACAAGTGCCACACTCTCTGACCTTGGCTATCGGAGACGGAGCCAACGACATCGGCATGATCCAAGCTTCCCATGTTGGTATCGGTATTTCGGGCCGTGAAGGTCTCCAAGCCGCTCGCATTTCCGATTACGCCATTGCGCAATTCCGCTTTTTGCAGCGCTTGTTGTTCGTCCATGGCCGCTGGAACTACCTGAGGACAGGCAAATACATTCTCGCCACATTTTGGAAAGAAGTTGTCTTCTTCCTTCCGCAAGCTTACTTCCAACGCTACACCGGATACACCGGAACATCCTTGTACGAGAACTGGAGCTTGACGGTGTTCAACACGTTCTTCACTTCGCTGGCGGTTATCCTGCTGGGCGGACTCGAAAAAGACCTGCAAGCAAAGACGCTTCTCGAATTTCCCGAGCTGTACACGTATGGCCACAAGAACAGAGCCTTCAATGTCAAGCTCTATATCGGTTGGACATTCCTTGGGTTAATCGAGTCGCTGGTTATTTTCTGGGTGACGTGGGCAGTCTACAACTCCCTGCCGTTCGACCAGGACACATCTCTCTATGCCATGGGCAGCGTTCCCTTTACCGTATGCGTGGTATTCATCAATATCAAACTCATGTAAGTGGCGGATACTGGCGAGGTTGTAGGTGATCTACTGCTAACAATCGTAGGGTCCTTGAGATGGAGAACAAGAACGTCATCATCTTGGTCGGGTTCCTTGTCTCAGTTGGCGGATGGTTTCTCTGGAACATCATTCTTTCGGCTGCTTTCGATGACGTCTTGCGCATATACCAAATACGACATGCTTTCCTACAAAACTTTGGGAGAACATTGAGCTTCTGGACCACGATCCTCCTTGCGCTTGCGGCCGTCATCTGTCTTGAACTGGTCGTCGACGCCATACGCCGCGTGTACTGGCCCCATGACGTGGACCTGATGCAACGTCTAGAAAGGAGGGGATTCAACGGAAACGACAGGGCCGAGGCCGGCCAGGGAGACGCGTCCGGAACGATTTTAGAGGTCATTGGAAGTAAGACAAAGTCGGCCTCTGGCCATAATGAGGAGATGCTGCCATCCAATCTGGACGGAGCACCCAGGCCGAGCCATGCGACGAGTCGCTCGTCGTTTCATCAAACGCGGCATTCGAGGATGTCGAGGGAGGAGCATGCTGCAAGGGCCTTTACAACCCCTGTTGAGGAAGGGAATGGGACGCTGGAGGTTGACCAGAATGCGCAGAAGCAGTCCAGGAAACCGCAGCTTTCTTTGGCGACGAGATGGTTGGGCAACAAGAGCTCCCGTAGGGACGGTCCCATTGAGTTGCAGTCCACAAATGAAGAGGGGAGGTAGGCATGCGCATGCGACCCGAGACTCTACGGTCTCTGACGACGTAGTCGCGGCCGCGGTCGGTAAAGCAGAAAGTGGGAGCGTGCGTTGTGCATACAAACAGTTGCGCACCTTCATCGTGGCAATCCTAACTGTCCATTTTTGACTTCTTTTTCTTTTCTTTTTCTTGATACCACACCAAGGGGGGTCTGTGATCGGCGTTTTTAGAGGTCGACAAGTTAAACAATGGAGAATTCACTGGAATGTACATGAAACGCAACCATGCAAGCAATTCAGATACTCTCAACTTTACACCGAGCCAGGTGCTTGCTTGTTTGCCAGCACGCGTGAGAGACTGAGGCCATTGGCTGCGGTGACATGAGCGAAGCATGTCAGATCCAGAGCTGGCGTGCGCGCCATTATGCATTACAACAAGGCTTAGACGGAGGTCTATGTACACGGGTCTTTGGACCATCTACACGGACGGACGTCAGCAGAACGATCCCAAGTATTAATGTGAGCGGGGCTGAGGCCCCGTCGGAGTCGTGATCGTCGAGCTTGGTGTCGGAGGTCGCGGAATTAGTTGTCCTTCTTGGAGTCGGGCTTGTCCTCTGTTCCGGAGTCAGAGTCGGGCTTTTCCTCTTCCTTGGACTCCTCGGGCTTCTCAGACTTCTCCTCAGACTTCTTCTCGTCCTTCTTCTCGTTCTTCTCTTCCTTCTTAGAATCGTCCTCAGACTTCTCCTCAGACTTCTCCTCAGACTTCTCCTCAGACTTCTCCTCAGGCTTGTCGTCCTTCTTTCCCTCTTCCTTGGGGGTTTCCTCGGCCTTTTCAGACTCTTCGTGTTTCTCATCCTCCTTGTGCTCAGCGTGGGCGCCGTGGCCCTTGGAGGACTTGACCGGGCTGCGCCAGGGCTGGATGACGGCGAGGCCGGCGACGAAGAAGACTACTGAGCCGATTGCGCTATTTGAGGGACGTCGGTCAGCGAAACATCATAAGTAGGCCAGGGCATAATGTATTCGCAAAGGAAGCTTTATACGGGGGCCAATTGATTCCTTGAGGCATGAGTGATAAGATTGACTTACAGAGGAAGCTCGCTCTGGGATTTCGCGCCATGTTGGCTGGCGTAGGTTCGCTGAGCGAGCTGAGGACGGAACTGGGGACGAATGGTTCGGCGCGCCGAAAGTCGGAGGGCGGAGCGAACGGAAGCAGCTCTGGCGAAGGGCATTTTGAAGAGAGAAGTTAGACACGGGAATGAGTCGATATGTCTTGATAGACTGAAAAGTCAAGCTAAAGAGCTTAAAGACAAGTCAATTGAGTAGTTGGGAACGTGTTCTAGTGAGAACTACTAGGGGAAAAGGGCTAGGAACGAGAAAGATCCGCTTGGAAAGAAGTAAACAGCCAGCGCAACATAAAGAAAAGCTGGGGTGGGACGAACTTCGGGCGCTTGGCCAGGCCTGCCGTCCGAAGTTTAGAGCTCGGAGCTGCGAGCTACACAGCAACGAGAAGAAAGCTGGGGGTGGAAACTGGCATGGGAACGAGCTTCGAGAGCATCGCCCAATGGAAGCGAAGAGGCTGGATGGTTCCAGATGCCGGGGGGGGGCTGGTTCCCCACAGCTCTTAGTGACGACATTACCAGGGTGGGATGCAGCATACGAGCACAGACGGTGAATTCTCGAGAAGGAGAGCTTTCGCTCCAGCGATCACGATTATGTAATATCGGAAACTGGACTTACTTGAATCCCGAGACCTGTCAACGGAGCTTGCGCGGTACTCCCGAGGGTGCTTCAGCCAGAGGAGGTCATTGCGGGCTGGCAGGTAGGTAAACCCACTTTCGCGGGGCAGGAACGTCCCGTAGCAGTCAATGAGGGACCTTCCTTACCTGATCCCGCCCGACGCCGCTGGGCCTTCCTGCCTGGAGCTCGCTGGAACCCCCACCACCAAATAACGCCTCTTTCACGAGGGTCTCTGTTGTCGACATACTAGACATACAACAAACCATCCAATTCGCCTACGGCACTCAACATTTCTCCTTCCCCCAATCTTCAAATCTCGCGGGACGGTCGATTTAATCCTCTTCCTCTGCATGGTCAGAGTCACCGAATCCCGCTAACACGCCACCTGCTGCGACCTCTTCCTCCCCCATCTCCTACCACCGCGCAGTCGATACCCCGTCCAACTACACCAAACGACCTTGTCAAGATGTCTTCGTCA
>JAIMZG010001555.1:0-10974 GCA_020466075.1 Colletotrichum coccodes
AAAGAAGAGAAAAATGTCCTACAAGCTATCAGGCGTGCCTCTTACAGACACCGCTATCTTTTCGATCCGCTCCCCTCCCCTCAACCTCAACCAAAACCCTCCCCTCCTGCAAACCTCGCCCCAACCTCGTCCCGCCCCGGCGTACACGGCCCTCCCATCAACCACGACAACCGCCCCCTTACCTTTGACCGGAATGCCCACAACCCCCTTCGATCCCTCCGCCGCCCTCACCTCGATCCTAACATCCCCGTCACCCCCGGTCCTCCCACTCAACCCCGATCCCCCCGCCCCAGCGTCCGGCACAAAACCCTTTGGCCCACTTCAACCCCGCCATCTCGGGCACGACGCTCCACGTCCGGAACCCAGGCCCCGTAGGCTTCACCCCGAGGACGTGGTTGCTCATCAGCGGTACCACGCCTGTCGCCCACCCGTGCGCCATGCTCGTATACCCGTCCTCGTACGGCTTCCCCGGCCCGCATCCCTTCCCAGACGTCACACCCGGGTCTGTCTGGACATCCACCCGTACAACCGCTTGATCTCCTCGACGGCGCTCTCGCCCAGCCTGGACCCGAACCGCGCCGCCAGCTCAAAGTAGGATATGAAAGCATACACCCTCTGACTGAACCCCTCCGCCACGGCGTCCGAGTCGTAAAACGCGTTACCGTACGGCCTCGAAGCGACACGGGCGTAGTACCCCAGAACCCCTCTCGCCGTCTCCCCTTCAACAACTTCGGCAAGAATCGCGATGCTGTTCCCGTCTTGCGCGTGCGCGTCCACAAACTCCCCCGTCCCGTCCCTCGTCCCGTCCCAAAACGCACCAGCCCGCTCGTCAAAGTTCCTCTCCGCCAATGCCCTTGTAACCTCACCTGCGCGCCTACCCCACCGTTCCGCATCCGTATGCTTCCTTAATTCGC
The DNA here is from genome assembly GCA_020466075.1 of Colletotrichum coccodes. Classification (NCBI taxonomy): domain Eukaryota; kingdom Fungi; phylum Ascomycota; class Sordariomycetes; order Glomerellales; family Glomerellaceae; genus Colletotrichum; species Colletotrichum coccodes. The sequence continues at coordinate 915 of JAIMZG010001555.1, forward strand.
CCGCCATCTCCGTGGCCCGACGCAGCGCGAGCACGTACAGCGCGTTGTAATACGTCACGGGCCCCTGCCGCGGAAGGAAGGCGTAGTCGCCGTACCCGGACGTGCCGTTCAGCCCCTTTGTCACGAGTCCCGTGGCCGGGTCCGTGACCGAGGGGTACCACCGGTCCAGCACGGCGACGAGGTTGGCGTAGTAGGTCGAGAGGTAGGCCAGGTCGCCCGTGTACCAGACGTAGTCGTGGCTGCAGACGACCCACCAGAGGGGGTAGTCGAAAAGGGGCAGCGTGTAGTTCATGCTTTCGGATATCAGTATCCAAGACCACCATCGCGGACGGAAGGAAACCAGAGAGAACTCACATGCTCGCCGGCGGAATCCACCCATCGCCCCTCTGGTGCACCGCCAGGTCCGCCAACACATTCCTGCTCGCCTCGCTCACCGTCCCCTTCCCGTGCGAAACATAGCCCGTCAACGCCGCCACCGCCAGATCCCCCACATACGGATCCCGGTCCCTCTTCGGCGCGTCGTGGATCACAACCTTCCCCTCGAGCGTCTCGCTCCCCGCGCCCCTCGGCTCGGCGTCCTCCCGGCCGCGGAAGGTGTCCACGCAGAGATCGTTAGTATACACCCCGTCAAACCACCACCGCGTCAGCTCCTCGTCGCTGCACTCGAACCACCCCTTGAACGTATCAGGCGTGCCGTGGAATGCCGAGAGGGCGAGGGAGAGGTTAGAGATCTCGACGCGGCCGTGGGGGAGTGTGTGTGGTGCGTCTGAAGGGAGGGCGTCGAGGTAGATGCGGAGGTAGCGGAAGCCGTGCAGGCCGTCGGCGCAAACTTTTCCGTCTCCATTGACGTCATCGCGGTGCTGACACCCGCGCCTCGCCGTCCAGACGTATGAGTCGTTGTCGACTGCGATCTGGTCGCTGCCCGGGGTGATAGTGTCACCGTTGTACGAGCGCGAGAAATCGCTGACGTCGCTCAAAAACTGCAGTGTCTCAGAGAAGGCCAGACGTATACCCGGTCTGCCCTGCTTTTCATCTTCATCAAATTCGTGACCCTCGCCTCCCTCAGGCTTCTGACCCGGACTGGCAGAATTCGACGACCCGGCGAACGAGATTGACAAGATCCCGACGGTGTTCTGTCCAAAGTCGACCGTGACGGATGGAATGACGTTCCCGTCCCCGTCACGCACAAAGACCGTAGGCCCCTCCCCAGTGATGAGGCCCAAAGGGTTCGCAACGGCGCCACGGGTAAGATCGGGCACGATCCCAATGGGACGGATTGTTCTGGACTCGCTGGCCCGGACGTAGCGATGCCAGCCGGGCTCATGAGTAGGCTGGTCAAGCGATGCGAGGCTCCATTGGTCCTTTACGAGAGCAAACATGTGCGTCCACAGCTTAGCCATTGCCGGCCGGCCTTGTCATCAACAGCACCAGCGCCAGCACCGAAAGCACCGAAAGCAAATATTGACAGCCGGCAACTTGGGGCTGGTGCGAAAATCTGTGGCCGCTCAAGAATCGATAGTAATAACCGGTCCGAAGAGAATAGTTGGCGCAGAACGTTGAAGTACAGAATGGCTTGTGCAGAGGAGGAGGATGACGGAGCGGGGGCTGAGGTCGGCCCTGGCGGGAATGCGGGGTCCCGGCGCTTCCCCAGATCGGACGATCGACGAACGGCAGTTGGCGGGAAGGCTAAACCCCCAATCCCGGCTTCGTGCAGATCGTCGTCGATGTCAGGGCCCGGTCCAATACTGCATGCCCTGTTGGCGCGGGCCAGCCTAGGTTGCAGTTTTTTTTTTTAAATTACCTCACGCAGTGGAACATTTGAAACTTTTGATTCGTGTTACCCTTTCCAACCCATTTCTCACGTCTCTCGTGGTAGGCTAGATTGGCCGAGTCGTCACTCAAGCACGGTAAGCCAGGACAAGCCTCGGAGACAGACAACCAAATGGTATTAGACAGCGCTGCGTCTCATCTGCCTTCCTAGGCTCGACGCCACTCGAGCGGCTCGGAAAAAGACCCTGTGCAAAGCTTTCATGACTATACCGCGACGCACAAACAAGCGTCGCGGTTTTAAACAAAGAAAAGCAGCGAAGAAAAATAGCCGCGGGCGGTACACAACTCCCAGCCTCGAAGTCTTGGTATGTCCACGCATTTCAAGAAAAGAACAAGAAACTGCAAAATACACGCGCGCGCAAAGTATCCATGGCGCTAAGGTTCATATCAGCGACCATGTCTCAATGTCGTCCATCAATCCCGTATCCCTCTCAATCCATGTACCAGGACGCCGACGAAAGCTCAAGAAGGTACTGTACACTGTCGCTGTCTGTAAAACATGATGCTCGTAAAAGAGGCGCTATACAGTGCCTCGAAGTCTTTGCTTGCGTGCTAGCCAGTCACCAAGCATGTTGTCAAGTTGCTACTGCACGTTAGCGCCACAAACATGATAGCCCAAGAGATGCCAACTCACTGTTGTGATTTCCGCCAACTTGGCGTTTTGTTCCCGGAATAGTGAGCCGGCGACGGGGTGTTCCGGCCCAGCAGGCGCCACATCACTCTTGTCGTAAACCACGACCAGCATGTCTCGGATGTCCGAGCTCGAATCGAAAAAGGCCCGAAGCTTTGCGTCGTTCCAGCTGCTGCCAGTGGTGCTTCCACCCGTTGAGGTCGAACTGGCCGTCATCGAGTCTTGCGCGCGATGCCTGCTGGCCTCGTCAGCCTCGATGAGCTCCGGCGACGGCGACGCGGAATGTCCCTCTTGGCTCGAGGTGTCCACCATGAGCGCAGGAGGGTTGCTAGCGGTGACCGGAGAAACTTGCACCGGCGATTCTGAAAGGCGATCCTTTTCTCGTTCCGCAGCCGTGTGCTGAATCTGGGGTTGTTGAGGTTGCGTGGGAGTAACCGTCTTGTCGGTCTGAGCGCTCGCACTGCTCTGCGCACTCAAGTAGCTGTCGGGGAACGCTCCAGGCAAGGGCCGAGCCAGCTTCTCTTCCTTTGTAATCTGCTCGGCTTGCTTTTGCACCGGTGGCTCGACGGCCTCGACTTCCTCTCCGGACGAGGAGTCAAAGTCGTCGAGTTCCACCCGAGATTTAGCCTTGATGACCTTTTGTGGCTTGTCGCTGCCACCACTGCGCGAGGGAATAATCTTGGAGAGCGACGACTTTTCTTGCGGTGGCGACCGGGTCTTCTCGGGAGACTTGATCTGTTGCTGTTCAACTGCAATCTCTGGGTCCGACGAGTCATCCTCGACGATACGCATAGAAGCAGGGGGGACGTTCGAGACATTGTTGGGCCGTCCTTCAGAGGAAATAAAGTCGGAGAGTTCTCGGGTTGTGGACTTCTGCGACGCAACAACCCCGGGCTTCCTCGAAGGCGACGGTTCCACCCGTGGCTGTTGCTTCTGAAGCTTGCTGGGGTTCCGTTGAGGGCCCTCTCCTCTCGGCGACAGCGGTTCTTTGGCCTCCTCCTCCTCGCGGTCTTGGGATTCTGTGACAATGTCCATCGACCTCTTGCCGAAAGACTCATCGTCATCGTCGGTAGACTTTTTCTTGTCCTTACGCGAGAAGAAACTCCGAATGGTGCTGGTCTTTTTCTCCTTCTCCTTCTTGTCCTTCTTCTTCTTGTCCTCCTTCTTGTCCGGCTGCAGTTCCTTGTCAATCTTATCCAGACTCGGCCGTTGCTTGACCTGGACGCTTTCCGTCGTCGAAGGTCGCGAGCCGCTGTCGTCACGAAGCAAGTTAGGCGTAAGCGTGATCTTCTTGGTCTCGACCGTTTCGTCCTTAAAGAAAGAGTCGGTGTTCCGGACGGTGCCGTTTCTCGATCGGCTGGGGCCCTCTGGTTTCTCAAAGATTTCGCCGCTGTCGCGTTTCGAGTCGTCTTCCGGAGCCTCCTCGTTCTTTGCCGGTTCCGCGACCTTGACCTCCTTCGTTGTCCGAGGTTTCAAGGGTTCCACCTTGGCCGTCTCGTCATCCATCTTCTCCTCCGTCGACTGTTGCGCTGTTTGTTGCTGCTGCTGCTGCTGCTGCTGAGCGCCCTGTTGTTGGGAGAAAATCTCATCCACGTCCTCCTCGTCCGAGGAATAGTCGTAGTCCGAATAGTCAACAAAAGTGGGAGCGGCGAATGCGACCGTCTTCTTCTTCTTCCTCAAAGCTGTTTTAAATGTGCTCTTGGACTTCTCTCCAGCTTGGTCTCCAAGCATGGTGGCAGAAAGCTGATCTAAGTCAGAAAGGTTCATCTCTTCCATGGAGGGAGCGACTACGTCTATGTTCCTGTGCTTGTTCAAGCGCGCCAATCTCTCAGTTGGCGTTTCAATATGCTCAGCCGGCAGGTAGCCTGCCTCATGTTAGTAGTGCTCTACGCATGAGGAGAACAGGGAGTCCTACCAATACTGCTGTCCTTCACTACACGCACCAGCCACCAGTAGCTGTTGCTGTCGTCCAGCAACACCATCGTGTCGCCCTTGGTGGCATTCGCTTGCCCTTCTACGGTCGCGACGAAGGTATGTAACGCGTAGACGAATTCGAAATCGATGTCCTCTGCTTCGTGTAAGCACTCGTAGCCCCAGCCGCAAACAATGTATCTAAAATCATCAGGAATAGAAACGTCATCATCATCGTGGATCGAGGGTTCGTAGGGGATCGTAAGCGGGATGCCATCGTCGTCGGTTCCACCAATTGCCTCGTCTCTTTCTGCCCTCTCCATCTCGGCACGTCGCTGCGCGAAGTCTTCGCGGCCTGATTCCTCAGATCTGCGGAGCTGAAGCGGGCGAACAATAATCGGTCCATGCTGTGCCACACTCTCTAGACCGAACTTTGCCTCATGACTCCTGCCGTTTCTTTCGTAACAGCCCCAGTCGCCATATTGTTCGTCGTATAACTTCTCGTCGTACAGTTTGTTGGTGCAGTACCCGTCGGTATATCGCTCGTCGTGTCGCTCGTCGTCGTTTGTATCTCGACCCTATTCGGTATACTCACCACGAAGATGATGACATGTTGAAGAGGCGGCAGATGCCTTGCTATACTGCCAGGAAGAGAAGACGGGTGGATATTCAATGTCCTCGGTGTGAGGGGACGAGGACCTTGCCTCGCTGAAATTAGGGGAAATGGGGGAGCCGCGGTCTCTCATGACTGGCAGAGAATCGATCGTCGCGGCCATGCTTGCGGGGGCTAATTGAAATGCACCCACCATCTTCGATCGAAGGCGAGCTCGAAATCTTGTCCATCATGTCGTCATCGTCCAAGTCGTCGTCCGTGTCGTCCATGTTTCCGTCGTCCGAATTCGTCGCCAGACTCCATTCTGCGCGACAGCAAGCGCATCTTGCTGCTGCTGTTTCTTGCTTGCATCGTCCATCGCGGCGGTGGTGAGCTTCGTGGAGACCTCTCCCGCGAGATCGTCCGAGTCTGAAATGTCGTCGTCGGCGCCGGTGTTGGTCCAGGACTGTCTCGGGCTACGTGCTTGGTCCTCGGCAGATTCCTGGGCGACCTCCCGAAGAGTCTCGGCCTGGTGCGGACCAAACGAGCCGTTCGTTCTTTGGGTGTGGTCTTTCGCTGACGGAGCGTTAAGATTTTGGAGGTCGATCGTATCTGGAAATGAGACAAAAGAGGTAGGAGGTCAGCGTGACATGTCAAGCAATGAAGTGAGCAATCGGGTATGTGTTTTTTTGTCTCTCTTCTGGCCAAGGGGAGGGGGGGAGAAGAATTCTGTAAGATTGATCGGCCGCGGTTCCAGCCGTTAGACCAAGCCGGGTTCAGACCAGAGCTCAGACACAGCAGAACCAGGGCCAAAGGGGAAAGGGGGGGAGGTGGTGTTTGGGGTGAGGAATAGTGTGTTGCGCCAGGAGGAATGGACGTCGGCGCGGGTGTTTTGGGTCGCATAAACTTACCAGCGCGAATAATATGAGGCCTCGTCATATTGGAATAGGGTCGTGGCCAGCACAGCCAGCCAGGACGGTCGTGGGAATTGTGAATATGCGACGAGCTCCCTCGAGTCGTGAAGGGTCGTATGCGGGATCGGGATTGGTATTGTTCGTTCGTGTGCAGTGCAGAGCGTCCCCGGGCGTTCACAGTCGGCGTGGATTAATTTTCGTTGCGCTTGGCCGCCAGCCCCCTTTGGGTCCCCGTCAAATGGAAAGCCGAGACCCTGGTCTGTAGTCGACGTATGGATGGTATAGTGTCATGGAGCGAGGGTGACAAAAAGCTGGGGCGTTAGGCGCTTGCCAAGTAAATTGGTAGGGGCAAGGCGTAGTCGGGTCTGGAGAAGAGCGTAGAGGTTGGCGTTGGACGGGGGTAAAATTGCGACTCCGCTGTTCCGTCGGCTGAACAAGGACAACGGGTTGGGTTTTTAGCGGCGTGCGCGAGAGATTGTAATCGGGGCTGCCAGGGTGCGGCGTCGCGGTGGGAACAGCCACGATGTGATTTTGGCTGGACCAGGCTTCGCGGTGAAAGTGGACGACCCCGCCGGATGAAGAGCGAGGCAGTGACAGCCGAAAGCTTCCAATGTCTGTCGCCGGTATTGGTAACCCACCAGCTGGATGCGCGAGACAGTGGCGGCGGGTTCGCGCTCGTGTGCCCAGTCAGGGCGTTGTCGGGACAGTCCAGGAAGGTGATGCTTGGAGTCGATGAAGGAGGGCTGGTTGGTTTGGATGGCTTGCTGGGCTGGGCCGGGCTGGTAAGGAGGTAGGGCTATGAATAGAACAGGGAACGGCGCAGTTGGTGAAGTAGACGAGGAGGGCGAGTCGTCGGGCGAAAAAGAGTAATAATAATGAAAAAGGAGCGACAAGGACCTGTGGGGGGATCGCTGCCAGATATGAATTGACGATGCCGGATCTGCTATTTCTTATTGTTTTATTTTATTTAATTTTTGCGAATCTCCGTGGCTCGGTTGTCCCAAGGTCGCCTTAGGTTTGGTTCGGGAAATGTCGAGGAAGAAAACGAGGAACAGGAGAGTGAGTGAGTGGCGGGAAAGAGGACGGCGTGGAGGTGGTGGGAGGAATCTACCCAAAAGCGTGCGTTTGTGTGTGCGCAGGAATATGACGGAGCAGTAGGAGGTAATGGGGGAAGGCGAGCGAGCGAGCAAAAGGGACAGTTAGGAAACTCGAGAAAGCTCGTTGGTTGGTCGGAACCCCCTTAGCTATGCTGCCGCCGCTAAAACAGCTCAAAATTCAATTTCACGCGGGAGACACTGCAGGAGGAAGGCAGATATTGGAATTCCGCGCAGAGTACTACTCTGTATTGTGCTGCTTCTCTTTTTTATTTTATTTTTTAGGTGCAGATGCTGTGCGCTCCTAGAGTCAGGCACACGCGCAGCAGATCAGTCTTGGTGGTGTCACTCTACCAGGGGAACGGTATGTCTGCCCAATCCGCTCATGTCCCATGTCTCGCTCTCGAACAAGCTGAAAAAGCCCCCCTCGCTTTCTCTTCTATCTCTCTCATCAATCCTGTCAACGTGTGACAACGGTCAACGAGCGTCTGAATTGAATCTTTAGATGCTCCAATAAAATAAAAAGTCCACTCTGCAAGTGTTTGGCCAGGGTGTTGATGGACTTGAAACAACTGGGAATCGACAAGGGGACAGTCGCTTGAGCCAGTCATTTTCCAAGATCCCATGTCTCCTTGTCAGATGAAGTTCCATCTGCCGTAGGCTCTCTCTCTCTCTCTCTCTCTCTCCTCCTCACTCACTCGGTCTCCCTCTTTGGGATATCGGGGGAGAAAGTCCGCAAAGGCATACGGGTGCGCGAGCTTCCAGCGCGTCATGTACGTCCGCGCGTGGTCTGTTGATGTCTCGTGGCATGTCTCGGTATCAATGACAATACAGAGGCAGGTCCTCACCCAACCGCGTGCCCGGGGACGGCCAAATGAGACATGGGTAGCCGTCGTGTAACTGTGTATTGTATCTCGGAAAGCCAAGCGTGGAGGAAATTGGCCAGAAATGGCACACCGCCGCAAGGACGGCGGCGCCGTGCGCATCTCCCCGTGAAGATCTACCACCTGCAAGGGACCGACGTGATCGCCAACCCCTGAAGATGCGCGGCCTGGACACCTCTGTTGCCACTGCTGGTGCTGTGCCGTCCTAGCGCGTCCTCCGCCGGCCCTAGTCGAACCCAGATGGCCGGAGCCCGGGTGCCGATGGGGGCCGGTGGGGGCCGGTGGGGGCCGGCGATGGGAAGGGACAGCCCAGCTTGCCTGGTAGCCATGTAGGAACGTACTGGGATATTCTGTAAGCACGTAAGGCGGGTTGAGTCGTATTGGGTAGGTAATGACCTGCAAATGGAAGGTGTAATTAGGCAAGGGTGGTCACGGCGGACCGTGTGCGAAACCGAGCGATGCCTCCAACCCGGGGGTCACTGGGAGGGTTGTCGTCGTCGGTCTTCTTGCTCTTTCTTCAGGCGACAGCGGCCGGGGGCGGGCCTCGGCCAGGCATCGCGATCACCATCGCGATCGCAAGGTCGACGTCGAGGTCGGAGTCGGGGTCGCGGTTATCGGCCAGACAGGCGCATGATGAAGCACGAAGTGGAAGTGGTGGAGTCGCAGCACGGCGACGGTGGCGTCGTAGTCCGCAATGCTGCCCTCCGCGAGGCTTTGGGACGCCAAACGCCGGGCAGGCATCACAAAACCATGCGCGCACGTCAGGCAGCGTCGGAGGCCGATCTGGCGGGTTCGAGAACGAGTCTGAATGCATTCCATTCGCGAGACTTCGTCCTCATTCCAGCTCATCCGGTGCGCCCGTCCCTGTCCACGTATCGCTCGCCAGAGTTACTTTAAGATTTCTTCAGCAGAGTTGGATTGGCATATTTCCTGGGAGGGGAGGCTGGGGCCACGTTCCAGTCGCAGAGCCGACAGCTGGGCCGGAATGCGAAAGAGGACCCCTGCGACGATGGTCAAACAACCCTTGGGGGTTATTGGAACTATTGGAATAGACACTCTTGGACCCCTGGGGTTGGGCGTTGGGCATTCCTTTGGGCCATCGCCCATTCCTGCGCGTCAACCGTCATCATCATCGAGAGCCTTGGCAACCTTCTATTAATGGAACCGCAAAAAAGGGCGGTTGTGAGGGAGGTGCTCGCGGCCAGCGCAGACAGCATCGCAGCCACGGAGCGCCAAGGACGTTGCCGTTTCGTTTGCGGTCCTGCAGCAGACGCGGAACAGCGTTCAAGGTGCCGGCGCAGCACGGAAAGCAACCGCGCTGGCTTCCCAGCGATTCGAGAGTCGGACTGACTGAGCGACCGACTGACTGGGTGGGCGGCCAAGCCCGGTCAAGGTTTTCGCAACCGGACACGCTCGAGAGAGAGCTGGCAGCAGCGTAAGCCTCATACTGGAGGGGCAGAGGGTTTAGATGGCCGGATTGATGGAACCCGCGTCGAGATTAGCCCCGTGGCGGATCCTCATTTTACCTGTCCCGCATGCGCCTTTGCTTTTCCAGACTTGGTCTCTGAGGTGCAGCAGCTGGGACGTGGACACGGTCTCACGCGTCTCGCGGGACCCAAGCTGACGGGACGTGAGGTCCGGTGAAGGAGACGGCGATGATGACGATAATGGCAATGATGATGACCCAGTGATGCGCCGATGATTTGGAACCGGTTGCCTGTCCGCCAGTCCGCCAAGCCACCATGCTGCAGACTCGCTAATTATGTCCTCCGAGATCTCGTCAAGCACATCTGTAATGGGAGATCATCGCGGGAAAGGATCACGATGCCTGTCCTCGGGCAGTAGCTGACTGTGCTAGTTTGTTTTGCCATGTTTGCTTGTTCCACGGTGGGTCTTCCCCCTCACCAAATCTCTCTTCAGGCCCAATTTAACCCAGCAAATAGACTCGACCCGATGGCTCCAAAGGGCAGAGACAGGGCTTCATCACCTCCTTCTGCGGGCTCTTGGGATACTCCTGCTTGACCACCTTCATCTGCTCTCTGAAGAACTGCTGATACTCTGACGTCTTGCCCACCGCCCTCGGCGTAGGCTTTGTTTGTTTGAGCAGGGCCTTACAGGAGCCGCAGCGGTGGCGCTCCGGGTTGATGCTCTTGGAGTGGCGCTTGTACTCGAGCCCGCACTCGACGCACTCCCAGACGTACTTG
>JAIMZG010001558.1:0-13361 GCA_020466075.1 Colletotrichum coccodes
GTGTGGAAGGCGAAGGGGACGGAGTACTGGTAATGGTACGAGGATTTCGCCGGTGAGAAGGCGGCGGAGAGCCAGTAGCTCGGGCAGACAAAGGTTGCCTCGGCGTATATGTTCTGTTTACAAATGTCACGTCAGCCCAGCGGTCACGCCCGTGGGGCAAGGGGGGCAACTTGCGTTTGCTCGCTGCTGCTGTCCTGTGCCGGATTGGCTCACGTCCAGGGCGGTGAGGCCCGTCTGGCCGTTTGTTTCGAAGCGGGTGTCGTTTGCGCCGGTCTTTGTTGGGTTTGCGGCGAGGATCTCGTTTATTTGGACGGAAGAGAGGTTGGGGAACTCGAGCTTCAGCCAGGACGTCAGGTCGGAGACGGTTGCGATGTTGGGAGGGGTGAACAGGGGCCCTTCGTTGGCGTTGTGCTGTGACACGAGCTATCAACTGCTGCCGGGTACTGTTAGGGAGGTCTGTCGTCTGAGGGAACTTACGCCGACGAGCATGCGTTCCCCGTTGACTTTCTTCTGGCTCAGCTGTTCGCTGGGGAGTTTTGTGATGTAAACACCGTCCGTGACGGGGTAGAACGCCCTGTAACCTGGTCAATCGGGTCGAGCGCTAACAAAGCGGCAGCAATGAGAGCGGGCTCTGAGGTGCCCGCAGAAACGAAGCTCGACGGAGGGACAGGAAGACTCACCAGTACCCGTATGTCTGTTCGAACGTAGTGTCGGCGCTCGCCTGCTGTAGCACCATGCTATCCTTCCCCCGGAGACACTCGAGGATGTCGCCGGACGACGAACACCCTGCCTTCTGGGCGAAGGCGCGATATCGCTCCGTGGGAAACGTCGCGTCGTGGGTATAGTGGAATGGGAGGTACGGCGACGCGGCGATGCCCTGAACGTCTCGTCAACGGCCCCTCGAGCATCGTCTCCGACGTGAGGTAACTTACATTGGTGAAAAGCGCCGACCCGAGACCGCCATTTACGGCAAGGGTATGGTACATGACGGAGCCGGCGCCGGCCGACTCCCCCGCGACGGTCACCCGCTTGCGGTCCCCGCCGAACCGGCAGATGAACCTCTGGACCCAGCCGAGGGCGAACGCCTGATCCAGCAGTCCTGCGTTCACCGCGCCGCGGGCTTTGACTTCCGCGGATGACAGGAACCCGAACGCGCCGAGCTGTCGCACTTGTTAGTCCTTCCCTCATGCGTCTCGGGGTGCGACATGGACCGGGGATTCCTCACCCGATACTGAATCACCACCGCGATGAAGTTGTTCCCGTTGGCGTTGATGATCTCCGACATGTCCTGCCGCCCGTCGCCGTACCCGTACCCGCCGCCGTGGATGTACACCATGACCGGTAAGTCCGTGGCGCCCGCCGGCGCGTAGACGTTTAGGGAGAGGCAGTCCTCGTCGCCGGGGATGAAAGGGAGGCCCGGGACGGCGGGGTAGTTCTGGGGGCATATCGGCCCAAAGGCGGTTGCCGGCGTCACGGTGGCGGTCGCACTGGGAGACGGACGACGAGGAGGTTGCCAGCGCAGGGAACCTGTTGGAGGGGCTGCGTAGCGGATGCTGACGGATGTGAGCCTGATGGTTCGGGTTTTGGTAGCGGAATCTTACCCTTTCCAGATGTTGAGGCCGGTGGTGGCGTTGTTGTAGCCCTCGTACTTGGCGTACCCGAGATCGACGACCAAGGAAGACTGTTGACGGGGTGGTTGGCGGGCGCTGTCGCCATCGAGGGATTCGACATCCGCGAGGAGCGAGGCCAGAAAGTCCGACGCCACGTCTTCAGCTCCCGCAGATCGCAAGATGCCAAGAGAGAATGGGACGAGGCCCGCAACGGCGAGGGTCAGGGAATTCAAGGGCTTCATGATCCGAGCGAGCTTGTCAATGTCGATGAAGAGGACGAGGACGGAGAGAAGGAGGACGAGGACGGGAAGCGGCCTGAAGGCCATACATGACCTCCTCATGTTCACGATGTCCGGCAACGTGCCGAAAGGTGGGCAATCTGGCGATGTCCTGAATATTGCCTCTTCAGAGACGGGAGCTACTGAAGCCTAATATGCACCAAGAGGCACGGTACCACGCTGGCCCTTATCCGTACCCGTATGCCTGCTCGCTCTCTACACCCGAAAACCAGGCCTGACGTCCAGCACGGCCCCGGTCGCTCGATGAAATTACATGGCAGACTGTAGTCCGTGCCACCACATTTCAAGCTTCTTGCCTGAGGGGCATGATGCGACGAACACGTCCCGGGGTGCATGGGGGGCAGGACGCCGGGGGCCCGGGGTATTGGGGTTACATCGGCCGTCGCCACGCATCGGCGGAGGGGGTCCGAGAGCGCCTCACGGGGTCCGCTTTGCACGAGTTGAGCGGCAGATAAAGTGGTCGGGCTCGCATTCGACCCTGCTTGATAGTGTACGGGGTATCTCTTTCGCTTTCCTCAAAGACCCGGCCATCTCACCAGGCAAAGCTCACCAACCTCGGAGCCCCTCCGCCGGCACGGTTGAACAAATCGTGAGCCTGGGTCAGGCCACCGGACATTTAATCTCCCCGTGGGTTCCATCGCGCGTCGTTACCTCCACGAAAGCACACTCGGAGGTGACATCGAAACCGGCACGAAGCATGTTGGGCACGAACCCGTGGGTCGTGGTTCCCTTCTGGGGGGGGGGGGCTCTCCGAAGCCAACGCATTGCAGCGTTGGATATTTGCCACGAGGGCGCGAATGTAAATGAAGGGACTCGTCGTCGGGTATTAGCCGCGGCTGTTGCAGAATGTGGGAGCGGGGTCGCGTCGTAAACGGGATGCTGTCTCCGGCGCCGCACAGCTAGGACGGGTCGCCGGGACATCTCATGTGATAATCCTCGACCGGCTTCTCGACGTAAGCATACTCGTTGCCGCAGAAGCACACTCCCTGACATCGAAGACGAAGAAGCTAGGTCCTACGCAGAAGGCGGCACACTTTTCGGTTGCCATGTCATCGTTGTACGAGACGACGTCCTTCAAACCGCGGTAGATGGGGACGTCGGCGCTGCAGTAGAAGGAGCGAGAGCCGCCCACCCTCTGCGAGCTCGAGGCGGCCGTGGCGGTGTCGGAAACTCTTCTTGTCGCCGACGCAGATCCGCCTACGGAGGGCATCGTCCACCAAGCGCCGCCTCGAAGAGCGTTGGCACAGAAGCGCCCACAGCTGTGATCCAGACCAGTGCAGAGGAAGCTACCAGCGTAGCACCTACTGGCGTATATCTTGGAACCATCCTGTCTCCGGCGTCCATCCCGTCAGGGAGGCCGCGGCAGTGGGTGGCTGTGGATGGCCTTGGCGCGCGGCAGGCCTCGTAGGCAAGACGCGGAACCTAGGCCATGGGTATGGGTATCCATATCCTTTTATGTAGATGGTGAAACGATCGCCGACGCCACAGGCTCGCTAGCCGTCACTGCTGCACGATATTATGCAGCGGTGACGGCTAGCGAGCTCAAATTCTATCTGTACGATGATAAGGCCAAGATCCAAGTGCATGAGTACCTCCCCGGCATTTTGGATCTAAAGAACTACTCGCTGGAGTTTATCGCACTACAAAATTCAAAATCATTCAAGCCGCAATGTCGTAAAGCAGGAAAGCCGCTAGCAAGATACATCTCAGATTTCCACTCGGTGACAAAGTCCTTCAGAGAGTTAGACAGAAACGAGGCCTCTGCCCTCTCGACTTTGCGCTTGGCCATAAGCAAAAGCAATGACATGCAGAGACTGGAGCACATAATCAGCTACGACTGGCTGCTCTAGCGCGCCGATCAATTTCCTGTCAATCTCGAGGAGGCAAGAGATGTGTTTGTGCAGGTAAAGCAACAGGCTTTGCAAGAGTTACGAGATGAAGCAAGGAACTTGTCAGTTATCTATGGCGACTTTTACCCTTAAAAGTGATCTTTTTCCTAACAACCACACCACAAGCAATCTGTTCACTGGCAATAATAAGGCAGCGTCCTGCTTCAGAACGAGCCACTTCAACTCGGCCACTTGTACGCTGTTGACCGGAAGAATGCTCAATTAGGTGCACCAGCCTTAGACCACAAAGACATGATGGGGGAGTTGTACGTGCTTTGGCTTTACGACCGAATTGACGCCGGCCTTTGGATGATAGAAGGCTACACCGAGGGTCTATGCCCATTGACTGAAGATACAGCTTGGCGGGTTTCTGTTCAGATTGGCGTTCATTTATTGAGCTTTTGAACTTTCGGTCGGGAAGGTCCTGTCGAAGATGTCGCTCGCAGTGGACGGGACATCATCGTCAATTCCTGGCGCAAGGATCCGGTCTGGTTTGAGAAAAGCGCATTTTCATGCTTGTTTGCTCGACGAGAATAATGTACTTCAGATTAAACACAATACCAGTGTTACTGTCTTTTGTCTTTACTGCTGTTCTTCGTCGCCATTGCGGTTCTTCTTCTACAGTACTATCCTTCGCCTCTATTACTGTCTTGGAGACCGAGACAGTCTGAAGGCTGGCTCTCAACTAGAACCCTCAACTTCGCATACTCGGAGGTTGGCCCAATGGTCTGGACATGGTCTGTGTAGGATTTTAACCGTAAACTATCACACGACAAACCTCACAATTATGTGTACGATTACTGTATGAAACAGTATCTTGGTCTGAACTGCTCCTTCTATTGGCATGGATTCACCCCATTCAAGAAACCTGCATTTGAAACAGCGACCATATATAGTCCGGACGTGACTTTTCGATTTCTAAAAAACCCAAAAATGGCAATCTAAAGTTGGTTTGACGAGCGGAGAGAAGAGCGAAATTACAAACAGTGTCTAGCACAACAAATCTTTCCCCCTACCGATCAGATGAAAACGTGAGTACTGTTTCAATCCTATCGTCCCCAATCAGATCGAAGGGCCGTCATCGACAGCTGACCTATTTCTCGCCCCAGTTCAGAACCTTGTCGAACTTCATCTCAGGGACAGCGGCAATTCTGCCAGTCGAGCCCTTGGCGATGACCTTGTTGTCCTCCTCGGACCAGCACGCTCCGCCCTCAACGTCCTCGCAGAAGGGATAGACCGTCTTGGTTGGCATGTAGCAGAACATACGCTCCTCGAGAGACACGAAGCTGGGGCCGACCGACTTGCCGCCCCCGCAGAGGCCTGAGGCGGTGTGCTTTGCCTGCTTGCTCTTGACGAGGCGCGTATCGTTTTCGAAGCGGCGGGCGAGACGATCGTGCTGGTTGTCGACAGCGCGGCGTTCCTCGGAGCGGGCAGAGGAGGTGGAGGGCTCGTGGCTGAACAGATCACGCTTGCGGGTCCAGTAGATGACGCCGGAGGGGTCGGGATCCTCGGTGAATCTCAGGACAGGGTCGTTGTTGCAGTAGTAGTTGAGGTCCTTGGTGCCGGCGTCCGTGGCGTATTCGGGCCAGTGAACTTGGATACCGGTGGTGTCAATGTCGCCGTTCTTGTCGACCCAGGCACAGAAGACGGTCTCGTCAGGGCCGTTCTCCGTAGGGACGTAAATATCAGAGTAGTACCTGGTAATGGGATGTTAGTGGGATCTGGAGGACCGGATGAAGAATTGGGTTACTTACCAGTTCCCGCCTCTTCCGTAGGCATCGTCACAACTCTGAGCCCAGTTCCCGATCGTATTGGCGTAGGTTTGGCCACCCGGGAAGGTCACAGAAGCCCAGGAAAGGCAAATGGCATCGTCGTTGCCGGTAAAGAGGGTGTAAGTGGGTTGCTGAACAACATCCGAGACGCTCGTCTCGCAAAGGTCGGCACCATTCTCGCACTTGTTGTTGTCATTAGTGGTGATGCCGAGGAACCCGCCCTGCTCGTTCCAGCAGCGAACGTCGGGGATGTTCCCGCCTGCATTCGTCAAAGGCGGATCACCAGCCCCATCAAGGCCGACCTTGAAAGCAAATTTGGCGCTCGGGTTGTCGGGCTCGGGGAACATGTCCTGGAGGAAGGAGAAGATGGTGATGACGCTTCCAACGACGCCGATAGCGGTAGCCATATTGGATAGTGGTAAACGACGGTCTGAAGTTTCAAAAGACGATCTGGAATCGAGAAAGATGGTCTGAGCTTGCAATGATGCTCCAGAGACAAAGAGTGGCGGGTCGAAAGGTTCTTCTGAGGTCGTGTGATTGTCACCGGAAAGCTTGCTTGAGTTACTGATTTGAGGGAACAAGGTGGTGGGATGAGAGCTTCTTATAGTCGATTCCTGAGATATTTACTCTCCTCCCATAAGGGGGCCCGAAGGTCCAGCGGGATTTTCTCCGTCACTTCTTCACTCCTTCGATCCATCCAGTCTGTCATCGCATCGGTGATTGCACGATGCTTGGTAACGCTGCTTAGGCCCAGTGACCTTGGCTTCTCTGAGTGAGCGGCACCATCAAGAAGCGGCTTACACAAAAAGGACTCCAACTCGCTTACAATTAGTACGAGGCACAGAGGCACAGAGGCTGCAGTAACGACTCCAACGCCCTTGTCGTGACGTACCTGATAGCTTGATTCTCGACTTGTTCTTTGACTCTTCCTGATGCGTAGGTGGAAATGAACCGACTCTGGAACTTCTGACGTGGCTTCATAGCAGCATGCTTCCGTTGTGCCGCTCCACTGGGTTGCATTCAGCCTTGAATTTTCAAATCTGTATAGGTCGTGCCATGAAGATCGAGATCTTGGCCCAGATTGGAATTCGGTCTGTCTGCGCCAAGTCGGTAGAGAATCCTGAATGTGCTAAACCTGCTGAAAACTCCTCTAAGCTTCCGAAAGAAGAAAAGCCTGGCCTCAGAACTTGAAATTCCAAGTCATTGGGAACTTCTGTAAAAGGGGTTCTTTACTGAGCGGCTGGAAGTCCGGGCAATGTTCAACCCACATACTTGCCAAGCGAGCTAAAGAACAGAAGACCCAGATCGTGTTGAGTCAAAGTACGGTTGGATAGAGTTGATAGGCATTTCATAGTAATCATACCCACTTGTTCAGGCACCAACAGCATGTTGGTGCATTTCGAGAGCGACTAAGCACCAGTCAAGGTCAGGCAGATGCTCAGATGGGTATTCTGACAACAACTACCACACCCTTTCTTTGATGGATAAGCTTTCGCGATATTTCAAAAGTTGAACAAGTATTAGTATGATATTATTGTTGAGCAAAAGCCTCAGCTGTCTCCAGAACCAACGGACCGGTTAACTTGGTATCGGTCTCGCCAGCTTGTAAAACAACGTGCCAAGCTGAACAATCCCATGGAACAGGACTCACAACCGGATATTTCGCGATACACATGCCAACGGAGGCTGCGTCTGAGCCTCCTAATAGATGCACGTATACGGATCAGAACATGGATCCACCTGTCTACCCACTTACCTGAAATGGGCGGCTGCATACTGCCTGCGTCAGTGATCATAGATCGAAACGCCCGATTTCAAGGGAGATTAGACCTGATAAGGCAAGCCGCTGGAGGATTGACGCTCGGGTTACCTTTTCAGATGTTCCCCTGTCTCTCCGACCACCTCCCGTTCGGCGACATTCCGAGTGAACTGTTTTTTCGAGCCTACGACATCGCCAAAACGGGACGTTATCTGACGAAAATGGGTGGGTTGCAGGGGGCTATATCGACCGTTCAAGCAATACGCTCGCGATGGCGGGATAAAGAAGATGATTTTCACGGGAGCAGCGCAGAGGAACGGGCGGGACGGGCCAAGAGCCAAGAGCCAAGAGCCAAGAAAGAATCCGTAGCCTTGCTGCGCCGTCGGTGGCCACCGGATTATTGACGTAATGTGGAGAGATTTCGCCCGACCTCTTATGTTGTTGCAATTAGCTCTTGAGGGGTGTTGCTTCTCATTCGCTGCGCGGTACGGCCACGATCGAGCCAAGGAATTTGACGAGAGTCAACCACACGAGTGTCCCAAAAAAAAGCGGTTCTTTGCATAGAGCACAACTCCCGTCCTGTCACTTTTGTCAACTTGTTATTCTCTGTCTAGTCGTCGGCCAAGACTGCAGCCAAGCAAGGGGTAATCACCAATGTCAAGGTCGAAAACGATCACGCAGTGATATCATGCTCGTTCTCGCAACCACAAAAGACCTCAGGCAACCTTTTGATCCGAAGAAAACCAGGGTATTTTTCACCCCCAAGAAAGAGAAAGACTTAACAGCAGTTAAGTCCCAGAAGCTCTTGTCAGGTGCGGACTATCAATAGCGCGGGCAACTCACGTCTACCCAATTGCAACAGAAAAATCAGTTCAACACAGCATAGCACATCCTTTGAAATCGTCCAACTCGACCACCTTATCGGAGTATTCTATTCTATATCGCCATGTACACAACACTTCTTGCTGCCGTGGCTCTTGTAACCTCGGTTGCGGCCCAGGACAGAGAGATCTCGTCGTGCAGCGCCCTCTCATGCATCAATTCCCAAAGCCAGGGCGTGTGCGCGTCGGGCGACTCTCCCCGCGCTGTCGGAGTGGGAATGGTCTCCGAAGTGCTCGACGTCTCTGACGAGAAGCTTTCCTTTACTCTCGTCGACGGGAGCCCGGACGGCATCCTTGCCTCACAGGAAGGCTACCAATTTTCCACTCAGACGCTGTATGTCGGCGTGCCATCCAACTTCAACTCCAGCAACCAGGAGGCCGGCTGCGCCCTGATGATGCAGTTTCAGGCGCAGACGTTTGAGCTATCCGAAGACAACACGCAAAACACAACTTCTTGCAACTCGGTCATTTCGGACGGTTGCCAGAACAACATCGCAACTTTGGTGGAGCGATTCCGATACACTGCGAACGGCCGGAGCAACGACACCGGAAGCGCCTCACTACCACGATGCCAGTCCCTAGCGCAGTTTCTCAACACCAACATCCACCGCGAACTATCCTTCTGCAACCGCTACGCTGGCTTCATCAACATCACCGGAGGCCCCATCTCCGGCGAGGACCTTTCCACTAGCCCGGTCCAGCTCCAGAACGAAGGCTGCCAGCCGGTCATGCCCGAAAGCTATGAGCTCCGCCGGGTAGCCGAGATGCGGCAGATTCTTCCCACAGGAGAGAACAGCGGCCAATCTCTGGGTGGCCGCTCTGGCGTGACTCCCGTTTTCACCGTTCTCTACGATGATGAGAACAATGGCAGCCCTGACGTGCAGTTCACCTGCATGAGGACATTTACCGCGGAGGGTGAAGAGATGCCTGATACGTTGAACGACGACGAGAGTAGTGCTGTCTCCACAGGCCATGGTGCCACGGTTGCGGTTATTGCAGCTCTTCTTAGTTTCGTCTTTCTTCTCGGTTGATCAGCATGATTGAACGGCGCACCAGGCATCTGAAGACTTTTCAGTTGACCGCGCGGTCCTGGAAGCCTGTCGACAGAATGGGAATGGTCTGGTCAAGTACGATGGCGCTAAATAGGATACAATGTTCCGATATTCTGTCTGGAAATAATGATGAGAATGATACTTTTCAATGTTATACAACTGAAAATGAATCAACTAAGGCCAGACCTCTGTGCGAGAAGAAATATGCAAAGAGTCACTCATCTGCAGACTGATTCGTGCCGTAACGGAGGCAGTGAGAACCAAACTTCACGACATTCAGCAAGCTGAATGGAAGACCGGAAATGGTATGTAAGTGATGTTAGTCTGGATATATGCTGGAATAAGCATGTAGTGCTTGTAGGTAGGTAAGAGGGACTGTTCACAATTGACAACCTTTGCGGTTGCCAGCCCGTACGTACGGTTGAAGTTCGTCAAACAGGCCACGGTCCAAGCAGAGTCTGAACACAGCTACTGGCCTGCTTACAGGCTGGATAATTCGAAGTGAAGTACAAGAGCACGGTGTATATTGTCGTACTAATCAGTAGGACGATATATACTAGAGAGTACAACGCAGAGAGATGCAAAGAGTGACTGGGCCGAGAACTGGTAACGTGTCCGCGCACCTGGGAGGAAAGTCGAGTGCAGACCTAGGCGACTGGACATTAGTTATGAAAGCAGTCCGAGCGACAATTGACTATGCTCTAGCTACTGGCCGGCTCAAGGAAGGACAGCAGACAACCTGATCAACTAATCATCAATAACCCATCCTAGTTACTCGCCTCGTGCCACAACAGCAGGTTTGCGCCAGCGGCTAAAAATAGGAAGCTGGGCACCTGGAGAAGATGTCCTCGCGGACCGCTTGCTATTAATCAAACCAGGAGAACAAGGACATAGAGGTGACCAATGTGTGAGGCTTGTAAAAAGAGAGATATATATAAGAGCTGGACGAGCCAAGCTTTAATTTTAATTGAAAAATCGTATGTATTCAAGCTGCAGTTGCCCTTCTGTTATAGAGGCGTAATATAATCCTTCTCCTCTTACCTCATTGACCCCTACCTTTCCAAGAGCCTGCTAGCCGCTGCCTAGCTATAATTTAGTAGAGCCAACTATAGGCCTAGCCTATCGTAGTGCTCTTTTATTCTCCCTGATTGGCCTAGTTTCTTATCTTTGCCTTATAGAACTATTCTTATAGGTATCTGAGATTTGCCTCATGGGCTACGGTGACGGTTATCCAAGCCCACGAAATGTGTCTTGCGTTGGTGCCTTATATACATGAAAACGCTCAAGCCTCTCAAATGATGGTTATAGTTCCTCTCTAAGAGCCCCAGCGTGCATCTTCTGATTCTTTTCCTCTCCAGTGCTCACACACTTCTGGGGCGACATCTAGGGTTATCCCTTTCATCTTTGAAACCGAGACGTTGTGGCTTTAGCCTGAGCTGGTAGTGTCTGCTACCCACAGCAGAAAGACCGTGGAAACGTCAATTTCAAAGACTATCTACCTATCTTCAAGCCACACATCCGGCGGTTCAAGGATTGGCCTTCAGCTGGCGTTTGATTTCTTGCGCCATCTGCTCCCTATTCCACTTCTCCTGTTGCTTCTTCGCCTTGGCCACCAGGGCTCTTTGCTGTGGAAGAGGAAGATGCGCCATGGAGCCAGATAATTGACGTTGATGGAATAGGTCGACATTTTCCGCATAATTACCATCCAAGACTGTCAGAGACACTGTCCCAAATTGTGTCCCCTCGGCACTTGTGCTGTAAGCTGATAAGTTCATGTAAGCGTCTAGCGGAATCTTGTAACAAAGTCCCGCAGCCGCTTTCCGTGTCGGATACTACCACGCGGCTGGACCCGCTGTCAAGCGACCGTTCTACCCTTCTGTATCGTGATTGCACCTATTAGCGTGCCTCGGCGCTGAGGATTCGGTTGCAACGGTGGTTGGTTCATCAGAGCCCGGGAACTCGGATTGTTCCAAGGCACCTATGACCTGCCGAGGATTAGAGCTCGTGTTGGTGGGTTCAAGTCTCGCAGCGAGAGAGCACTTGCTGAGCAGCCGACGTACCCCTGCTGCAAATTATAGCCGACAGATCGGGCTGGATAGATTGAGATTCAGTGTGTTGGTGTCACAGGGATACCCGTACGGGTTGATTTGACACGGAGCACAAAAAGCGTCTATTTAGGATACTAGTACTAAAAGTAGTGTATAGGGATAGCAAGAAGTGATGCTGGAGGCGAAGCCGGTAGATCATGGGATTCCCATTTCCCACACTCAATCCGACAGTATAGCTCGAGAGTTCGGTCATAGTTCGGCTTAGGAACTTTGCGGTATGCTTGTCTCATACGAGGCCTGCTATCATCCTTCCTGCTCCAGCAGTGACATGTTGCGGCCCCAATTTAAATGCCGAGTTGCCGTTGTCAACCAAGGATTTGATGAAGAGTTGGTCTCGAAAAAGGGGGTTATTTCCGCGATAACAAAATGTAAGAGGCACGGCAGACGCCACGACCGAGGCCGGAGCCAATACTCCTTGTTGGTCCGTTTTGCACCGAAGAAGCAGCCTCCCCTGAAGCAACGCTACGAGGTAGTCGCCGCATCCTCCCGGAAACCAACCAATCGGATTGATCCGCACAAGCGCCACGAAGGCTTGACCATGTATCCCCAGGGGAAAAGCATAGTATCAGTTCGTCGAGTTGGCGGCCAACAACCTACACCAGAAGAAGACGATATTGTGATCTTTACCATAGTGACTGTGCAGGGCCTACTTAAGACAGATCAGGCAGGCAGGCAAACGTTTTGGTGGCTCATAATGCAATGTTACCTTCATGGGGCAAAGACCTAGAGATCCATGCCTAGAAGTCCAACACTGCAGAGCATGTTGGCCAACTGGTCAGAAGTCAGCGCAATCGGAAGTCAAGTATGTCTGAGTGACGAGGAAGTTGGATGTTTCCCGTTGGCTTGGATGTGAGACTACCTCAAGACATTCTCTCCCATCAGTCCCCGGAAAATAAAGTTGAGTCTCTGAGCATTTTTGCACACCCCAAAACCTCATCCAGAAGGCAGATTGTACAATGAGCACTCTCAAAGACAAAAGCGCGTCCGAATCGAAGGTGAGGCTGTTGCCCTCGTCAGTGGCGAACTATGAAGAGGATGTTGTTCTAGAAGCGGACAAAGGTCGTTCGTTCAAGCGCATCTATGCTCTCCTCGCAGGCTTGTGCCTATCGCTCGTGATGAACGTTGGTCTGATTGTTCAAATCACTTACGAAGCTGGCGTCTCCAACTCGCAAAATACCGCGCCAACTGGAGCTATGCATAACCAACTGTCGCTATATTGTGAGTAATTGAACTTGTCCAATACTTCGCCCATGCCTTCTAATGTATTGCAGCCCCTGCCAACGACGCCATTGAGTACCGACTGACCAAGTTCGCAAGCTCGGTTGATAACGGCGAGACGCAATATCAAGGAAGACCATCCGAGAAAACGAACAAGGCATGGCAGAAACTATACAAGCGTGAGTCTAACTTACGCATGCGAATCGAGAATCTAACTGACAAGTTATCACTCTCGCAGATATGTTCACACACGTCACCGAAGAAGAGGCGCGTCTTTTACCTAACAAGACGGCGCCTGAGCCCCCTTCGGATGGAAGCGGATATCTGGTGGTTTTGAATGTCTTCCACGACCTGCATTGCATGGACAATATCCGAAAGGGCTTGTACTACTTTCTCGAGCCACAGTGGAATGACACGAACAACCCCTACGTGCTTTACGAGTCGCCCGAAGCTGCGCTTCAAGACCGAGGCGGTGATCATCTGAGCGTCATGCATTTGGACCATTGTATAGACTCTTTGAGACAATCTATCCAGTCCACCGGAGATGTCGTTCCAAACGTCTGTCAGTACAGTCCGGAGCATGGTGATGTCCGGGCGCGGTCAACTGTCGTCCACGAATGTCGAAAATTTGACAAGGTGAGTGCCATTAAAGAAAACTTTTTTTTTTTTTTTTAAAAACTAATAAAAGCCTTAAGCTCCTACTAAATAAAAGAAATAATAATTTTAGACTTAATTAGTCTAATTCTTATAAAGAAAGAAAGAGATAAATATAA